>OVAY01000564.1:0-52317 GCA_900406395.1 Kernera saxatilis
CATTATTTAAAAGTTTAGTTTCACGAAGATGAATTCTAAAGGTTTAGTTTCTCGAAACATCTAGTCAATATGTCCATTTTTTCCAATTTTCCCAAGAATCTTCCATATTGTTTCTATTTATAAAACAATTAAATTTTATATATATAAATCTTCATAAGATTAAGAAATTAAAACCTAGAAAAACAAATGCATATAGTAGCATTCATATTTAAAAAAAAGACGATATGTTTTTTTTGGGTCAAATGTTAAATAAAAAAACGATATGTTTTACAACTTTTAATAATAAATCTAGAAATATGAAAGTTCTAAACAAAATAAATATAAAAGAGGATGCAGAAGAAATTTAGTTTTATGAAATCAGAAATATTTTCCTTTTACGAAATCTTTTAAATCCCACATAAATATAATAATGTTTTTCAGTTGGAATCTTTTATTTTTACAAAAAAGTTTAAAGAAAATTAATATATTTTATGTGAGATTTAAAAGATTTGGTAAAAATAAAGTATGCAGAAAAATGTGGAGATCATGGGTGTGGAGAAAAAAAAGTAAAACTCTAAGCAACATGATTTTTTTTTATCTAATAATAAGTGAATTTTTTTAAACAAAATAATAAATGAATTTTTTAAAAAAAATGTAAAAATAGAGAATATGAAACTTATGATACATGTTGGAAAGAAAGAGTATCAGTTTTTTGTGAATTGATTTAAAATTTATTATATTTAAATGGTTCAAACTTATGTTCTGCTTCTAAAATCAACCACGTCTAATTAAACTTCACATTAGCTTCCAGCTCTCCACCTTAGACTCCACTTGCAAAAACAACAATTTAATATAGTTTTGAATTTTTAATTCGGATAACCAATTACCCGATCGGGTTTCGGTTAAATTATCAAACCGAACCGAATACCAAATTAATATAGAAATGTCTCCGATTGGGTTATTTGGGCAATCCGAACCCGAACCAAATTACATATATTGGTTCGGTTTGGTAAAAAACCATTAGGTTCGGTAATTATGCCCACCCCTAAATCTCGCGATAAAAAGTTTTGTAACCCTCTTCCTCACTGGCGTTTATGGCAGAAGAAGGTTCCGTCAGAATCGAAGAAGAAGCGGCAGAGCACGGCGATTCCTTCTGCAGCTACCGCCACATCTCTGACCTGCGGCGAACAAGGTGACCTAGGAACAATTATAGATCGCGATGGGGAAGGGCCCCTTGTCGTTTCGCCGTCTTTCGAGCATCCGCAACCGGAAGAAGGGCGCGGCGGTGAAGGATGACTCCCAAACATTGACGCTTTCATCTCCACCGCCTCCTCCGCCGATTAATTCAGGCGGAGCGGTTGTGGGAGGGACGGGGAAGGCGAAGAAGAAAACCGGAGGAGCCAGGCTGTGGATGAGGTTTGATCGGACTGGAGCGATGGAGGTGGTGGAATGCGACAAGACCACCATCATCAAACGTACTTCCGTTCCCGCTAGGGATTTGAGGATTCTTGGCCCTGTTTTCTCTCACTCATCTAACATTCTCGGTAAAAATTTTGGATTGTTTTCTCTAATTAATCTTTCCCGGATTTGCCATTCTTGGAGTCTGCACGAACTAGTAATAATTTCGTCCTTGGAATTGGATTTGATAAGAATGCCAATCAGTATGCATTCATCTGATCATATTGTCTGCGTTTTTGTTTGTTTGCCTATATATGTTTCTCCTTTAGCTTGTTTTTATTTTTCACTTACTACTTGAGGAAAAGACAGCAATCAATCAATCTTTTGCTCTGCAGCTAGGGAGAAAGCTATTGTTGTCAATTTAGAGGTCATAAAGGCAATAGTTACCGCAGAAGAAGTGCTGCTGTTGGATCCTCTCCGCCCTGAAGTTCTTCGACTCGTTGACCGACTTAAGCAACAGTTTCCTCAGATGAATGCACTGGAAGCATCTGAAAATGTTCAATCTTCTCTTGATCCGGAAGCTGCAGAGGGCTTGCAGAGTGAGCTTCCTTTTGAATTTCAGGTCCTGGAGATTGCACTCGAGGTTGTCTGCTCAATTGTTGATACCAGTGTGGCAGCCCTTGAGACAGAAGCTTGGCCTGTCCTCGATGAACTCACCAAGAATGTCAGCACCGAGAATCTTGAATACGTACGAAGTTTGAAAAGTAATCTCACCCGCTTGCTAGCCCGTGTGCAAAAGGTATTACATTTTCCCATGTTACTATAATGTTGTGTGATCGACGGAAACATAAAGCTGTTGTTATTCAGGTGAGAGATGAACTTGAACATTTGTTAGACGACAACGAAGACATGGCAGACTTATACTTAACAAGGAAATGGATCCAGAACCAGCAAACCGAGGCAATACTTGAGGGGACAGCGTCAAATAGCATTGTTGCCGCACCACATAACACATCAAATCTTCACCGGCTTGCATCAAACAGAAGCGCGAGTATGGTGACGAGCAATATGGAGGAAGATGACGTGGAAGATCTAGAGATGTTGCTGGAGGCATACTTCATGCAGCTGGAGGGAATGCGGAACAAGATTCTTACGGTGAGAGAGTACATTGACGACACGGAAGACTATGTGAACATACAACTGGATAATCAACGTAACGAGCTGATCCAGCTGCAGCTGACGTTGACCATAGCCTCGTTTGCAATAGCTGCAGAGACATTGTTGGCCAGCTTGTTCGGAATGAACATACCATGCCCATTGTATAACATGAATGGCATCTTTGGTTACTTTGTGTGGAGTGTTACTGCGTTTTGCATTGTGCTTTTCATGGTCACCCTTGGTTACGCCAGATGGAAGAAGCTGCTTGGCTCATAATCACTCTCTTTCTCTCCCTTACAAACCATGTGACACTTGTGTAAGCAAAACCCAGTTAGACATGTCTAATGCATATTTTCCTGGTCTTTAATTGTTAGTGGGACACTAGTTGAATAGAAAATAAGAAGTGGATTTGGTATTTATTGGTGGACTGTGAAGTCACTTTCTAACCAATGCTTAAAACTCGTTATTGACTCAGTTGTTGTGATAAGTTAAGAAGTTGAAAGAAAAATTTCCAGTTTCACGATTGGTTTGGTTTTTAATTTATTGGCATATAGTGGTTAGGATTTAGACCGGTTTTCAAACCAAATAAACCAAGCCCTAAACAAAATCAATAGATTGAAAAACTGCAGAGTAGAAAACGTAAAGGAATGAATATACCATGAGAAAAACGTAACAGAGAATCCAATGTGACTTTGACCAAAACTATGAGCTGTGATTACTCCCAAGAAGACTTCATTGTGCAGTCCACTTACATTACAAGGAACCCCGCACAAGGAATTGAACATTGCAACTCGATAACTTATTGTAGAGGTTCATCATCTTCCCGACAAGTTCAAACATTTCAGGGTCTTTGAATGGCATAAGACTATCCTCTTCAGCATATATCTCCATCTCCTTCAAACACGGAAAATAATCCAAGAAATGCCTGATCATCTCTAACTCTCTAATTGTTCCTCCAAACTCATAAATCTCTAACTTCTTCACTGGACAAGATGCTAGCGAACGGCCTTTTTCCACCTGAGAAATGAAGTCCCGTGAAATGCAGTCACAAGCATCCCCACATTTATCTGTCACATAGTGTAAGAGACCCTGAAAGCATAAAGGAGACAATAAGGTTATTGTAAGTATGAACTGCGTCTTTAACAGATGTTTTGTCCAACTTAGTTTCATGGATTATAGTTCTACCTCAATGATTAGAGTTTCTAAATGCGGACAATTCCTTAGGAGAACTGGCATTGCTTGCCATCCCCGATTCATGTCACTCCAGATAACTAACAATTTGAGGTTGTTGAACACCGGCATCGCTTCACAGCACCTAGAAAGCACCTAAAAACAAGACAAAACCCCACTAGAAATCACCCAATTGGAATAATTGCTTCCTTTAAATCCTCCGGACCAGCCAAAATATATTACAAGAGACAACAAAATAGCAAACTGACCTCAAGGGTATCAGGAGACAAGTAAAGTTCTTGAACATTTCTTATGCCAGTAAAGAGCTTCCACGCATTACCAAGACCAGGAAAAACATCATCCTCCAACACATCATTATTTGGTGCTCTTGCTTGCTCGATTTGACCTTGAGTTAATAAAAGGTTGATTTGAGCCTCGACTAAGTTTTTCAAGTTAACTTCTGGATAGTCCTCCGCAAGAGAATCACAGTAATACAAGTAAACAAGACTTGGAGCATCTAATGAAAGGCTCTTCAGAGGTACAACGTTAGAGCAACCATGGAGATCAATAGTTAGCTCCCTGAGGATTGGAGTTGACACAGTCACATTGGAATCCATCCAACGCATATTAGTCATGTCTAACACCTCAAGCGCAGGGCAAGCAGGAAGAAGCATTTGAAACCGACCACTAAAGAACCCGCTCGAGTCAAGAACGAGAGTTTTAAGCATCGGTAAGCATATAACCTCGGGCCACCAATGAAGAGCAAATCCACTTCCTACTTTCAGCTCAACTAGAGTCCTACTAACGGAGACCTCTTGAGGCAGCCAATACAAATCTTTGAAATCAATGAAAAGATCAAGGTCCGAAACACCACGAGCCAACACATTACTTATCCAACGATCCACACGATCTGAGCCAACACCAGTTTTACACTTGAGGGAGAATTTCTCTATGGGAGAATCACCCTGCAGAGCCAACACCCTATCCACAAAATCCATAAAGCTCTGCAGAATTCCGTCCCTTTCCCGCTTACCCTCTTCAGGATTCAGAAAGACAGAATCATCAACATCGAGATTAGGGACAGAAGCAAATAGATTGCGCCACCTCTTGGAGAGAACCGATGTCAAAGCAGCTTCCTTTGTCGTAAGGAAGGACAAGATATGACAAAGAAGATCGTCTGGTAGACTCCTGAATAGATCCATCCTCTAAACGACACAAAGCTCAAAGCTATTGGAACATCAACCATACATAACTACCAAACAGGTCGAAACATTCATGTAAAAACCGAGTAAGTGGAAGTAAATACGCATAAGCTAACTGGTAGAGCAATTGATTCAAAGACGAAAATTAACCCATTTAACAACGCAAATAGGAATCCACTCAAAGCAAATTGATTTCGAAATTTGAACTTAAAATACCCTCAAAGGAGAATAAAATCAGTAGAAGCAGAAGATGTGAAGTCGAATACCCAAACTGAAGGCAGATTTTGGGGGATTCGAGAGAAACGAAATAATGAAGATCCAAGTTGATAGGAAGCCGCTTGGATCACCGTTTCTAGATTTTGAACCGGATTTCAAACTAAATAAACACAAACCGAACCAAATCAAATTCGGAAGCATTTAGTTACATAAGCATAATAAAACATTCGTGGAAGCTCCTTGACCTAGTGGATCTTGACCTAGTGGATCTTGACTTAGTGGATCTTGACCTAGAGGATCTTGACCTAGTGGATCAAAGGTTAAAAAACTTCTACACCAAATCTGGAATTCGAATTTTATAAAGTTGTTTCATCTTGATCGTTTAGGAGTAAATCAAATATAAATTTTAATTTCTGTAATTAAAACAACTTACATTTTGACCCCAAAAAAAAAAAAAAAAATAGTGAACTATTTTTTCATAAAGTGCTTTGAACCACCTCTTGGAGAGAACCGATGTAAAAGCAACCCCTAAATAGATTTATGTAACTCCACTTTGTTTGTAGATTTTGCATTGGATGTGAGACAGTATAGGCGTTGAAACTGTTGGTGCTTATCTACTTGGTGACTGATGTTTGATCTAGTCGCTGGAAGCTCCAGTTTTAAGTAATAAATCAAGAGTTACAAGGTTTTCTTCTAGGGTTTGGCAAAAGGAATGGATTGTATCAGCAGTCTACCTGATGAGATTCTTTACCACATATTGTCTTTACTCTCGACAAAGGAAGCTGCTTTAACTTCTGTTCTCGCTAAGAGATGGCGGAACCTGTTTGCTTTCACACCAAATCTCCGTTTCGAAGAAAAAGACTTTGTCTATCGAATTTCTGATTTTGATATTCCACTGAGTTTCATAGATTTCTTGGATAGAGTATTGGCTCTGTCAGGCAATTCCCCACTAAAGGAATTCTCTCTGAAATATCGACAGTATGTTGTCTTAGACCATACCAAACGTTGGATATGTAATGTGCTGAGTCGTGGTGTCTTGGATCATCTTCATATTGACATAATTGGTAAAGGTGTGACTTCACTGCCTTTAGAGGTCTTCACTTGCGAGACACTTGTTAAACTGCAACTAGGAAGAGGGGTCGTTATTGCAATGCTTCCTGAGAATGCTTCACTTCCAGCTCTTAAGACTCTCTTTCTTCATCAGATTCGGTTCTCTGATCGCCACCGTTGTGCAATTGAAGCCCTTCTTTCTGCTTGCCCTGTGCTTGAAGAATTAGTGATGCGTGATCTGGAGTCTGTGTACTGGAAACATTGCACTGTTTCCTGCCCGACCCTTCAAAGACTTACAGTGAACGGTCTTTGTCTTCATCGTTTTGGTTGGCCTGATTTCCGGAGTATTAGTTTGGATACACCGAGTCTTGCCTACTTAGAGCACTGTAGTATAGATCAATTAGTGTATCCAATTGTTAATTTTGACTCCCTTGTTGAAGCTAAGCTCAATCTCAGTTCGTGGGTGGCTCCTAGTTATAGCAATCCAGAGAATCTGATTAAAGGGTTAAGAAATTTCAGATCCTGAACTTATCGACTCTTGAAACCATGGAGGTAAGTGTGCTCGATTCTCTTCTTTTCTCTCTGTAATATATTATTGCAATTTGAAAAAGCAAAAGAACATGGAGAGGATATTTAGAAACCATTGAGGTATCCTAGTTTCGTTTCCAGGGTTATAAGAAATTAAAACCTTGTTAAAAATGAAAATGTTGCTTGAGATTTTGATCCAAGCTAGGATTGAAATTGGTTGATGACTAGTTGATTTTATTTGATTTCAGACCATTTATACCTTCCGGGGAGCAATCCCAGCGTTCAACAACCTATTTCACTTATCTGTTACAACTACGTCTAACAACTGCTGTCGAACTCTGCCATTACTGCTGAATAATTCTCCAAATCTAGAGACTCTTGTCATCAACTTCATCAAGGTATAAAAGTGTCTTGGACAAACAAAATATACAAAATCTCACCAAGTATTTAATATGTAATCCTCTACGTTTTTTGTTTCACGCTCCTTTGCAGTATTGTATATATAGAACAAAAATCAAGCCTGTTTGCGAGGGCTTGGCAGGATACTCTTGTCTATTGTCCTGCCATGTGAAGGTCCTAGAGATAACCTCCTCTAGGGAAACTATTTTAGAGCTGGAGCATTTGAAACTTTATCTAGAGAAATTGTCATGTCTTGAGCTTTTCAAGGTTCGTTCTTGGGCAAGAGATGAAAAAGAAAAGTTACAACAGACAAGGGATGTGCTAAATCTTCCTAGATCGTCCAAGTGCAAGATCCAGTTCGAGTTTATTCCTCCTAGTTGATATGTTGGAACATGATTCTGTTTTGTGTGCACTCTTTGCTTTTAGTTACTCTCAGATGGGCTTGCTTCTGAGTTGTTCTTCGTTGATGTCTTTACTCTGAAACTGAAGAAGTCAGCTGTATGTTTTGAATATTTTATACAGAGGAGTTTTTCGCTTTTTTGCTGATGGTGGGAGAGCCAAACTCGCTTAAATATGCACTTTGATACGGTGCCGTTTTAGGGTTGCACCCTCGAGAGTTGACATGATGTTCGTTTACGAATTTTGTTATAGAGAGTGCCACTAGGAAGCAATTTCTTTTTCAACTCAGAAGGAAATTCATTAACCGGAAATAGAGATTTGCGGTTTATTCGCAATTACAATAATCTTAAAACTCAAAATTAAATGTTTGAAATATTCTAATGAAATAAACTAAAAAGTAAAGTGAGTTAATCTGTTTAAAATCAATTGTTTGAACATTGTTCAGTTTGATTTTGGTTCGGTTGGACCAAACCAATCCATTCTCCAAAACCACAGTAGTTTCTTCTTCGTCTACTTCTTCTCTTACTCCTTTTTTCTTGTTATTTCGGAAATTTCAACCTTCTCAGATGCATTTTGCTTGTATGGAAATTTTGCTCTGCCTTCGTTTATCTCACTTTTTTTTCTTCTCCAATCTTTGCTCCATCTCGTATCCCCTAAATAGGTTTATTTATCTCCACTTTGTATGTAGATTTTGCATTGGGCGTGAGACAGTATAGGCGTTAAAACTGTTGGGTTCTTATCTACTTTGTGATTGATGTTGGGATCTTGTGGCTGAAAACTCCATTCGCGATAAGTAAGCGTTAAAAGGGATTTTCTAGGGTTTGGTAAAGTGATGGATAGAATCAGTGGTCTACCTGATGTGATTCTTTGCCACACCTTGTCCTTCCTCTCGACAAATGAAGCTGCTTTAACTTCTCTTCTCTCAAAGAGATGGCGGAATCTGTTTGCCTTCACACCAAATCTTCGTTTTGAAGACCAAGACAAAGACTTTGTCAGTGGGGACCTTGATTTAGCTATTTCGAGGAGTTTCAGTGATTTCGTGGATAGAGTATTGGCTGTGTCAGGCAATTTCCCAATAAAGAAATTCTCTCTGAAATATAGACATAATGTTGAATCAGCTCATATCAACCTTTGGATATGTAATGTGCTGAGTCGTGGCGTCTTGGATCATCTTCACATTGACGTAATTGCTAAAGGTTCGACTTCACTGCCTTTAGCGGTCTTCACTTGCAAGACAATTGTTAAGCTGAAACTAAGAAGAGGGTTTGTTATTCTTGTGGTTCCTGAGAATGCTTCACTTCCAGCTCTTAAGGGTCGTCCATTTGAAACCCTACTTTCTGCTTGTAATGTTCTTGAGGAATTACTGATACGTGGTGAGTGTTGGGAACATTATAAATGGTGTTGCACCGTGTCATGCCCGACCCTTCAGAGACTTACCATTAACGTTAAAGATTGTATAGGTTTTCTTGGGACTGATTTTAGGAGCATTACATTCAATACTCCGAGTCTTACCTACTTAGACTACGAGGCTTATGTTCCGGATGAGTATCGAATTGTTAATCTTGACTCCCTTGTCGAAGCTAAGCTTACTCTTACGTGGAGGATGTTTACCAACAAAAGCAATCCAACAAATCTGATTAAGGGGTTGAGAAATGTTGAGATCCTGAACTTATTGACTTTTGAAACCTGTGAGGTAACTGTGCTCTGTTATTTTCTTCTTCCTCTGCAGTATATTATTGCCACTTGAGTACATAAAATAGCATGAAGATGATATCCAGGACCTATAGAGGCATTGTTGTTTCGCTTTTTGGGTTATAAGAATTAAAAATTTGTTAACTGTGACAATGTCTCTCGAAGTTTTTGACTTTTCATTTTTTTTTCCAGATGTTTAATTCCTTTGGTGAAGCAATCCCAGTGTTGGAAAACCTGTCTCGTTTATCTATTTAAACTAATTACGTATATTGGAGATTTCTGCCACTACTTCTTAAAAAATCTCCAAATCTACAGACACTTGTGATCAAGGTATGACTGAAACCTCGAAAGTTCATCGGAAAAACGCTATAGATACACACACACCCCAAGTCTTCAGTCTATAATCATTCATCTTGTTTCAGGGCCCCTCCTCGCACTATTATCGTGACTATGGTGGTCATGAGTGCGTGTCTGGATATTCTTTTCTTTCGTCATGTCCTGTGAAAGTCCTAGAGATAACCGAGTTCTGGGGAACTATTGGAGAGTTTGGGCAAATGAAACGTCTCCTGGAGAAATTGCCATGTCTTGAGCTGCTCAAAGTCTCTGCTTGGGGAAAATATGAAAAAGTGAAGCTGCAACTCGCCACGGATATGCTAATGCTTCCCAGAGCTTGCAAGATCCAGCTCAAGTTTTTTTCCTGCAAAACGAAGTAATGGATCAAGTGTAACTTTGGGTCCTCTCTAGTTGCTTAAGTTTGTTCAAACCTGAATCTATATATTTACACTCGTCTTTGTCTACAATTTACTCCCGTTGCCTCGTTTCGAATATGTCAGAATATTGAAATTTAACTGAACTGTTTCGATCAGCCAATTCGAGATTTTAATTAATCTCTCTGTCTTCATTATCCAATCTTCTTTTCCGCTTTCTTTTCTTCCCTCCCAATTTTACCATAATTTTAATGAGCTGGAAATAGGAACTGGATTTCTTATGTATGTGTGGGCTGGGAACTCTTTCTTACGGATGCTTAAGACTCTAGTTCTTGACTCAGTTTTGTTTCATAGTCGTTAGCTTCAGACACTAGTTTCTGCTTGCCCCGCGCTTGAGGAGTCAGACATGGGAAATGTATATTGGTTAAATTCCAATGAGAGCTTGACAAGTACAGCCTCAAGACTCTATGACCATCTCCAACCCATTACTCTATTTTTTACTCTATTTTAGAGTCACTCTAAAATGGAATGGTGACTAAAAAAATAGAGTAAACCTATTTGTTACTCTATTTTTTTATATTTGGAGTAATCCTATTAATTACTCCATTTTGGAGTGAGATATGGAGTGGGGTTTGAGAGAATTTGACTTCAAACTCTATTATGGAGTGAGATATGGAGTGGGGTTGGAGATGTTCTAAGTCTCTAACAATCAAGCGTACAACGATGCACGTATCGTTTTTGTAGTACACCAACTCGCTTACGAAATCCGAAAATCGTAAATCTCTCTTATGTTTATGCTATTAGGTAGTAAACTAGTGCGCGGATTTTTTTATATTTATTTGTCTATATAATAATTTATTTTTTATTGTATAAAATTTATTTAATCTAATAAGTTATGTGTGGTAATTTTAAATATTTAATATGGTATACAAATAATTAAATTATTCGATTACTATGAGTATTTATTTATTTTATTTTTAATATTTTAAAAATTATCTAGTTTTGAAATTTTTGTCGCAATGAAAAAGGCATTATCGAGAAATAAGAAGTAACTCTTCTAAATCTACCTAGAATCAGCTCTGAAAAACAAATCCAGTTGTCCAATTTTAATTTTCTAGATTTTGCTAGAGCAAAAATCATACCAAAGTTTTCTTTCAAAAAAAAAAAATCATACCAAAGTTGCCACAAAATTTCTCATTTTGCTCCACCTTAAATGCATTGTAACAAATATCTAAATCTGCAATTCTCTACACATAATAGATATTTACACAATTCAAGTTCATGATCATTCACATAGAAAATCACTAACACTTGATAACAAGTTCCTAATCCACTAAACATTACAAGCAACTCTATAGACTTACCATGAACCCATTCTTCTCTTTCTTCCCCTCTAAATAAATATCATTGCAAATATTAACGTGTACGTTACTAGATTATTAGATGGGGGTACTATTTAACAAAACCCTACAACCCTAAACCGTTTCAACGCCTCGAGATATTTATGAATTATGACTTTTTGCATTCCCGCCTTAAAAATCACCCACTCATCACTCCCTCTTTCTCTCTCTCCTTTTTACCTCAAACGCTATATATTCCCTTTTCTCTTCTTCTTTTTCTTCCCTGGCCCAATTTTACCCTAATTTTGGGTGTTTCTGCTGCAAAATCTGCGTTTGCTTGTCCCTCAAATCGTAAAGTTTTGGACTTCTTCTTCGTACGTACCCCCAAGTTAACTCAACTCTTTTTGCTTCCTCATTTATTGGGAGATTTGGTTATCGCGTGATTTAGGGATCCAGAATCAATCGCCATTGATTCAGCCATTGTGTATCTCTGATTTATGTTTTATTTAGGGATTTACTTCCTCTGTTATCCAAATCATTTTTATTGGAGTAGCTTTTTGTTTGACTTATTTGACTAGGTTTCTTTTTCCTTTTCCTTCTTTAGAGTTAAAATCATGTTTGAATCAATCAATTGCTCTGTTTATACAACTGTTTGGTAATTTTGTTTGCTTGATGTTGGAATTTCTTAGGAGATTTGTGTAAGATAATGGACTCGGAGAAGATGGATCTCTTCAACAAGTTACCGGACCCTGTTATTTCTCATATCTTGTCCTTTCTTCCAACAAAGGAGGCTGCTTCCACATCGGTTCTTGCAAATAGGTGGCGTAATCTGTTTGCATTTGTCCCTAATCTTGATCTCGATGACTCTTTCTTTCTGCATCACAAAGAGGGTAAACGGGAAAAGGAAGGAATCCTTCAGAGTTTCATGGAATTTGTGCGTAGGGTTTTGGCATTGCAGGGTAATTCTCCCATTAAGAATTTCTCTCTCAAGGTTAAAACTGGTGTTGATCCAGATCGTGTGGATCGTTGGATATGTAATGTGCTGCAACGCGGTGTTTCTCACCTTGATCTGTTTATCGAATTTGGAGAAGAGTATTCGCTGCCTTATGAGATATCTGTCAGTAAGACATTAGTTGAGCTGAGAATAGGATATGGAGTTGATCTCTATGCGTGGGACAATAGCATTTTCTTACCGATGCTTAAGACTCTTGAACTTGACTCAGTTGGGTTTGGTAGGGGTCAGTTTCAGACACTTCTTCCTGCTTGTCCTGTCCTTGAAGAATTAACGTTGGTTAATATGGAGTGGAGAGATAGGAATGAGATCTTGTCAAGTTCAAGCCTCAAGATGCTAAAGATTACTTCCGAAGGCGGCTGTTTAGGCACTTTTTCATTCGACACACCGAATCTTGTTTTCTTGGACTACTATGATTTTGTTGCAGAGGATTATCCATTAGTTAACTTGAAAAACTTAGTTGAGGTTGGTATCAACCTTGCACTAACTGAAGATCGAATCGATGGAGCAAATAATGTGTGGAAGCTTATTCATGGCATACGAAATGTTAAGATATTTCACATATCTCCTGTTACTCTTGAGGTCAGTTTCGTATTTTGTTCTATTTTGTATTATGTATTCCAGCTGATCATATAAAAGAAGGAAACTCGAGAAATCAAACATCATTGTCTCAATTCGTGGAACATAACAATGTATCTTGTTTCAGGTGCTTTCTCTTTGCTGTGCAGCGATGCCGGTTTTCAGAAACCTTGAAATATTAAATATTATGAGTGTCATGATTCAAGGATGGCAAGCAATGCCACTTCTTCTAAGGAGCTGTCCACAGTTAGAAACACTATTCATTGGGGTATAAAAAACATCAAACGACTTGTCTCTCTTAGTTTCCCTACTTTTGACTTTGGATTCGCTTATTGTCTCCTTTTTGCTTTTCAGGGTCTCTTGCACACTGTCACAGAGAAATGTGGGGACGTTTGTGATTGCATATCTAGGAAGAACAAAGGTCGTTCGCTCAAGTCTTGTCCTGTGAAGAAGATACAGATTCAAGGGTTTAGAGGAACAATGAGAGAGGTGCACATGATAAAGCATTTCTTGGACTATTTTCCGAGTTTGAAGGAGATGGAGATAGTTGCTGAAGAGTACGAAGCTACAGCGTTTGATATCCCGAAATGGTTGGAACTTGTCGAGGAGACGCTGATGCATTACAACGACACGTCGCGTTGCAATGTCATATTCAGGGTGCACGCTTTCCTGTACTTGAAATGGACTCGACAGTGGAATCTTGGAGGATGAAAACTTGCTTTCGTTTCTTATTTTATATTTGTTTAAGTCAGATTGGATTCTTGTACAACTGATTTACAATCCAATTGGGAATTTCTTCCAATACGTCTAAAAAAATCTCCAAATCTACAGACTCTACTCTCTAGTCATCAAGATATAACTGAAACCCCGGAAGTTTATTGATAAAAAACTCAAATCTCTTATTTTCCTTCCTTCATGATCCATTGTACTTTGATGAATATGGACAAGAATATGAATTTGTTTGCGGGTGTTTGTTGAGACATTCTTTTATATTGTCATGTCATGTGGAAGTCTGATAGAGCGTGTCTATCAAAATCTTGAACAATCAGAGACATTACCTAGAGAAACTATCGTGTATTGAACTTGTCAAATATCTGCTAATGGTTTCTACATCGTCCAAGTGCAAGATCCAGATCAAGTTTCATTGAGAAAACTAAGTAATGCATGAAAAACAAACTTTGTTCCCCTCTTAGTTGAATAATTATGTTTGTTGGAACATGAATCGTTTTGTGTGCACATTTGGTTACAATTGCTCTGTTTTCTAGTGTAAACTTCGTTTTAACATGAATCGGAATAGGTTCAATAGGTTCCAAATGTACTGATACCCAAAATTGGCTTTGATCGCTTGGACAAAAAAAATATCATATGTTTCAACTGACGAAAATATCACCGACACAAACTGTTTTATGTTTGTTAAATAAAAAAAAAAAATTGTTTTGTTTCTTCTATGGACAAATTACAACTTTGTAGCCATATACTTACTTACCTTGTGACAGATAGGATGATAATATGTGATCATTGCACATGCACATCATGATGATCTTTATGATGACATCACTTCACTTATGATGTTGATGATATTCTCATGGCAGATCCGATGCATGTGAGCTGTGGCAGTGGAAGCCCCATGTCACGAGCATCACTTTGTTTTCTTCTTCCATAGTCAATTAAAAATAAAATCTGCACTAATCACTTAATCCTATTCTATATCAAAGAAACCCATATAGAATGTTCTTGTATATGCAAAATATTGCAAATATATATTTATATATATATATATATGTGTGTGTAGAACCTTTGAAGAATATGGATTTAAAATTGGGAAATAATATGATTCATGTTAGGGAAAAACAAAAAAAATAGGAACCAGATGAGAGAGAGACAAAGGATGGTGCAAAAGGGACCCACAACCATGTAACCATTGTCCCAAAGATAAAGCCGTCAAATTGGGTCTACCTGTTTGGCCCATATATCTCAACCACATAAAGAGAAGACAAGTGATTTGCAACTAATAAAACCATAATATATCACTTGCCTTTGTCCTCTGTCTTTTTTTTTTTTTGATATACTCGATCGGCTTCCGGTCAGCCTCGGAAGGAACACACCGAAGTGCTACAGAGTGGACTTTTCTCCGGAGGGCCACCACACTGCCTGGGTCGAATTTGGGATGCTTTCCGACTAATGCCCAGAGGTAGGCAGACCGCCTGCATTTCTGACTACCAGGTAAACCAATTGAGCTTTCGGTCCAACTGACAGACTTCCCAATAAGATGTTGATAACAGCATAGAGAAGAGTCGAACCTAGGATATGGGAGTTTCACATTTTCACTCATGTTCGCCATACCACTAGTCCACCACCTTGCGGACTTCGTCCTCTTTGTCTTTGTTTTTTCTTTCTTCCCTCAAAAAAGACCAATTATTCTCAACTCTCGTAAGCCTTTCTTGTTCTAACAACGCACATTAACTAACCCCATTGATGTGACTATTTATTTACATGATAATAAAACATTTTCTAAAATCCTGGAAAACAAAAAAGGTTATGTCTGAATGGTATGATTAAACCAAGGCGAATGCGAAAGCTGGCTGAGGTAGAATTTCGGGGGGTCAAATATTAATGTAATTTGTGTACAGAATACATAAATATATATGCTAGAATTGGGGTAAGTGTCAGGTTAGTAGATGGTGAAACCTATTCTGAAAATCTCAATCCCAATAAACCAACCCCTCCCCGTTCCCTCATTGGAAACATCACCTACCCTCTTTTTCTCTTATAGTAATAGTATAAAATTTCATACTATAATCTTTAACTATTTAAATAATTATAATTATATTTCGATATTATAAATAGTTTGATTTTATATGAACCGAAAGACTGTATTGTAAGTTATAACTTAGAAGTTAGTAATAACTATAGTCTATAGAATCCTTTGGCTTTTAATGTCCTAAAAAGTTAGCAATCGTATGCTTAAGCATCTTTCTTTCAAACAATTTATTTGAATTCTATGATCTTAAAGTAGTAATCTTTCTCTGCAATTTTAATAGAATACTCCTTAACAAGAAAAGAAAAAGCTATAGTCTATATAATAGATAAGACCAAGAACAAAATAAGTAGTTAAAAAAATAGCCTCGTCTTAAAGAAAAAAACGATGAATTCGAGTGAGTTCTGTAAAGATTAATGCCGACATGAGCACGACTTTTCTCCTTGTTTAATTTCGTACTTTATTTTATAATACTCCTTTAATTCGAATTTCTTGGAAACCATATAAAAAAGGAGTTGACAAAAATGAGGGATATGAAAAAGGTAGGTTCCATAAAAGATGTCACGTGGCTACCATGCGAGATAGAAATCATGTGGATCTTCTGTGCAACTCGTAGATCATCATAGTACCATCACGCACAGTTTCACTATCTACCACTGTATCTATTCATCCTCTCTCTCTATATATATGCAGATATAGAGAGAGAGAGAGAAGTAAGAGGCACATGGAGATAGATGGAGAAACTCATGTGATCACATGTGCTTTCCTTTTCTCTTTTCCCTTTTTACGGGGCTTTTGTGGGTCCCATCTCTCTCCCTCTCTCCCATGCACCTGGCGCAGGTGATTCCCTCTTCTTCATTCTCACGCGCATGCTCTCCCGCGCGTGGGATTTAGTGTTGAGTTGCTGTTGTTCGTCAATGCTGAGTTAAAAAATGTTGAATATAGATTACCTGTGTAATACACTTGGAATTGTGTAAATGATTAAAATTATATATATTAATAATAGCAATCCTAAAAAATATATTCTAAGAATGTGTTTTTCCTACAGTTGCGTTTTTTTATTATTCGTTATATATATTTTCATAGTATAATCACTAACTTTGTTAAATGTTGCATCTTTTAACACTTATATCGACTCGATTTATTTCGTTATCCTAAAAAATACATTCTAAGAGTGTGTTTCCTACGGTTGCGTCTTTTTATTAATCGTTATATATTTTTTCGTGGTATAACTGCTAACTTTGTTAAATGTTGCATCTTTTAACACTTATATTTTTTCGACTCTATTTATTTTATTTTGAACAACACTTTTTGGGTTTTTCAATATTGTTTTTATTTTGTCTTTCCAACTCTATCTATGTTAGTAGAAAAGAAGAGGTGAATTTATAAGGTTCTTTCTTCTTATTTCTCTTATTCTTTTTATTTTAATTATGATTAGTATGCAATCTTAAAAAGTGAAAGAGTTTTTAATTTTTCTTTGATCAGAGATATGTATAACCGATGTACATTTTATTAGATCAGTGTTATGTTTAAGCAGTATGAAACTGTGAAAGTGTCCATTGGTCTCTTCGACGTTTAGACTAACTTTTGTTTTGTTTTTATCTTTCTATCGAAATTTATTTTTTCAATTTGTTTTTAGAATGAACTTACAAAAATTTGATCGTGAATAGTAACATTTAATTAGTTTTGAAAGGAAAAGAGATTTGAAAAAAATTTAACCGGTTTTCTAAACTAATTTGACGGTCTGTTTCCCCCGCGATATGGGGGGTTGAGTCCTAGTGTAAAGTAATAAGATAACTGATATATTAGAGGACACATCATTAAAACCAATACGTCACAAAACAAGACTAATTGGTTTTAATCACATTTGAAAGTACATACATTATCTTAAATTTCATATACCTTTAATTGTAAATCGTTTGATCTGAAAAAAAAAATACAGATATGATACATTTTGTTTAATGTATAGACGCATTTGCAAACATTTCTAATTATTTAACCAAAGTTGTATATATTAATAAAATTACAAATTTTATGGTTTTCTGTTTACTTATCGAGAAATTAATTTAATATATTAATAAGAGAAACATTTTGTACTATCGATGTTCGTTCATTGAACCAATTAATGATTATAGTGTAAAACAATCGTTAAACTGACTTTTACTTTCATCTATGGATTATTAGCACGTATTGCATTTGTCTATATCACTATATGCATTTATTAGTTAGAAATTTGAAATAATTAGTTTGTGTTTTCCGTAAGGTGAAATGTTTATCAAATTCATCATTAGTGTTTCCGAAAAGTATACAAAACAAAGACCCACAAGTCAAAGTCTGAATTAAGTTTAACACATGTCGATAAGTCTATAATTACTAAACTAAGCATGTTACTAATTGTTAATGACACGGCATTTTCAATCTATATAAAATTAATCTTTTTTGAATAAAAAGGAAAAGAAAACAAATAAAGATCCAATCTATCTATCTGTCAGGACCTCAGGGAGATCCACTTGAGTATAGTGACGTCTCCACTAAACCACTCAACAAAGCGCGTGATTATCACGGTCCAAATCTCTCTATCCAACAAAACAAAAAACACTCTATAATTCGAAAACACAACCAAAAAAACAAAAAAAAATCACAACTGGTCCCAGCTTTGATGGCATACCGGCATTACCCAGTTTCGAAGCATAAAAGCCAAACCGAAACATTATTTGAATCTAATCTAACCAAAACAAAATTAAAAAAAAACATAGTCACTCAACTAAACCAAACCCAGTTAGATTCAGCTCATAATCATTCAATTAGGAGGAACAAATCACGATAAACCAAAGTACTGTAAAATCGAACCGCGATCCGATTAAACCGGTCCTACTCCAATGGACTAATTCCATCTCTCATATAAATGCACACTATCTCTTTACCCCTTCTCTTCCAACACATCCTCTCTCTCTCTCTCTCCCTCCGTCAATGGAGAAAACCCTAGCCACTTCCCATACAAAACGCTCGTCGTCGTCCCTATCCACCGCCGTGAACACACGCGCTGCCGGGTTCAACCGCAGGACCAGAGCGAGATTGTCGGATGCAGCGGCGAGTGTAAGCAAGACCGGCGTAGAAGATGATGACGACGAAGAAGAAGAAGAAGAAGAAGAAGAAGAAGAAGAAGGAGTCGAGGAGAAGATTGAGGCGCTTCAGACAATAGTTCCCGGAGGAACGGCGCTTGGAGTGGACGCGCTGTTCGAAGAGACGGCTAGTTACATTTTGGCTCTGCAATGTCAGATCAATGCCATTAAAGTTCTTACTGCGTTTCTTGAGCTTTGTGAGAAAGAGGATATGAAGCTTGGAGGTTGAAGACGAACAAACAATTCTCACTCTCTTTTATTTATTTATTTTTACTTTATTGTATTTTTTGATTGTGGCTCTTAGTTTGGGTTCATAATTTAGTTTTTTGATTTATTTATATATTGTGTGTTTTTTATTCCAAATATTACGAAAAACGGAAAAAGATCTCCACATTTGCAGACAAAAAACAAGATCTCCACATTTTTCTTGGAAATTCGAAAATTACTCATCAAACAAAGGAGCCAAGAAAAAGAGGGAAAGAACTCGTGGAACGAAGAATAATAACTTTGTAAGCGATTATAGTAAAGTTGGGCCTCATGGAGCTAACCACTAAAGGCCCATACAACAAGAGATCACTGAATAGATGTCGCCAAGTGGACTTGTTGCTTTAAGCACGTGCCTGGTTTACTGACGTCTGATGCAGCCCAATTTCTCAACGCCATTTCTTGTTTGTTGTCACTATAAACCCTAAAGAATCAAATCTTTGAACCGACATCCAATTCCTCCCCCGGAAAATCTCGTCGTTTTCTTTTCCCAGGAAAATCGAAAGGTAACCTCAAGAAAAACTCTCCTCTTATCTATATTCATGGTACCAGGGTTTTTCTTTATCCTTTCCCATTCGGAAAGTGTCTTTATTGCCGAGATAAAGTCAGAGTGACTGATTCTCTAAAGCATATTTGTGAAATTCATTCCCCATTGAGTTATTCTTGTCATTGCGTCTGAATTCTGTGTTGAAATTTCTGCAGTAACAGCGTAAATGGCGGATGAGGTGGTAATCCACGGCGACGTTGAGGATCGTGCGGCGAAGGGGATCTCCGACTCCGATCAGGGACTAGAAAGAAAGATTGAGGAAATGGAGAACAAGAATCAGGATCTTACGAGGGAGAATCTCGAGATGAAGGAGAGGTTAGAGAAGCTAACGGGAGAAATCGAAGAGATGAAAGGCGTAGAAGCGGAGATGAGTCAGAGATTCGAAGAAATGGAGAAAGAGATCGAGGAATACGAGGAAGAGAAGAAGGCTCTCGAATCTATTTCTACGAGAGCTGTGGAACTTGAAACGGAGGTTTTTAATCTTCAGGACGATCTCAACAATTCCTTGACCAGCGTGGATAAGACGGCGGAAGAAGTGGCGGAGCTGAAGAAAGCGTTGGCGGAGAAAGTGGAAAAGCTGGAAGGGTATGAGAAGGAAGCTGAGGGTTTAAGGAAAGATAGAGCGGAGTTTGAGAAGAGAGTTAGAGATTTGGAAAGGAAAATTGGGGTCTTGGAAGTGAGGGAAATGGAGGAGAAGAGCAAGAAACTTAGACTAGAAGAGGAGATGAGGGAGAAAGCGGATGAGATAGAGAGGGAGATAAACGAATTTCAGAAGAAAGTTGGTGTCTTGAATCTGACGGTGAATTATAGTGAGGAATTGGAGAAATGCAAGTCTGAGAAGAAGCGCATAGAGGAACTTCTGAATGAAGCTGAAAAAAGAGAGAAGGAGATGGAGTTGAAGAAGGACGAGTTACTGAAGAAGTTTGAGGAAGCGAAGAAGACGATAGTTGAGTTGAATGAGAGAACCATGGAGCTTAGTATTGTAGTCAGAGAAACAACCACAAAGGTTTCCATGGACGTAGAGTTGTGGCCAGTGGTTGCTACTGGTTTGGTTGCAGCGACCTTGTTCGTCTGCTATTCTAAGCTAAGGTGAATATGTAGCGGATGACCAAGTTCTGAAGATTGATATCAGGAATGGATTATACAGGTTGGCTAGAAATTTGTGTTGGGTTTGGATTTGAGTTTGTGATGTTTTTGGGTTGTTGGTTGTCATGTTTTTGTTGATGGGGAAATCTTCATCTTTTGTTATACCACGAATGAATTTCGTAACTGTTCTTTATCACTACTACTCGTCTTTTCTTCAGTTTACTGGATTTCAGAGAGAAATATGTTTCTAACAGATTTGCTTCACATTCTTTATCCTAAGACCATGAGTACCAACATTGCTTGGAAACTAAAAGAAAGGAAGAAGCAGAAGTTTATATTTGAAGCGGTTTTGAAAAAGCTTCTTGGAAGAGCATATCAAAGGTATGTTTTCAAGAAATGGATTGAAGATTAGGAGGTTACCTTAAGACCGGGAATCTTGACTAGTCAAGATTTACAACGCGAGACTACCATAGTGAAGATTTTTTTGCCTTCTACAGTTTATATAGATGCCAAAAATGTGTTCAAAGACAGCATGAGGAAAACATTTGATCTGGAAACTCTTTGATCCTCATTTGGAATGGTTTTTATGTCTAGGTTTTAAATCAGCGTTAGCCTTTTATTACTGTCCGTTTATATTTCTGGAAATCAAAACGTGTGGAACCAAAAAGAGTCATCTATTTTTCTATAACAGCCTCCAAGAAATCTGGAATGTTTCGTGTTTCCGATAAACAACTTACAACTACTTTTTGGTCAATAAAAGTAAAATATTATAAAGAAGCCTGAGATGCAGACAGCATCGATGGCTGCCTCCACTACTTTCTACTACCCAATCCCCAAAAGTTTCCTTCTTCCCCCTTCCCGTAACAAACGAAACCCTAATCTCATCTCTTGCTCCTCCAAACCCATTTGCTCTCCTCCCTCGGCCTCGCCTTCTTCTTCTTCTTTGCAAACGACAAACCATCGAACCCAAAAGCAGAATCTGCGTGTACCTCCTTTCGAAGATTCGTTTCTTTTCTACCAATTCAGCTCTCCGACCGAAGGCCCAGGATTCTCTAACCGGATCCCAGAAGGAATTGACGGAGAGCCGCGCGAATTGGTGTTTCCGAGTGTTGAAGACAACAACGGCGTAGAACTTTCGTCGAACATGTGGTGGGCAGATCTGAAAGCGGCTGTTGGGCAACGAATCAACGTTGAGGGTATTGTTTCTGCGGTCTCCGTAGTTGTTAGAGATCGTCATTTGGTTCTTCCGCATGTTTCTGTGAAAGATTTACGGTACATTGATTGGGGAGAGCTGAAGAGAAAGGGCTTCAAAGGCGTAGTCTTCGATAAAGATAATACTCTTACGGCTCCTTATTCTCTAGCGATTTGGCCACCACTTCGGCCTTCGATTGAGCGGTGTAAAGCCGTGTTTGGACATGACATCGCCGTGTTTAGCAACTCCGCTGGTAAAATTTGGATAAAGTTTGAATGTTTTTGTTTGGTTGTAGTTTTCTGGTTGATTGAAGATGCTAACCTTTTTTTTTTTTTTTTACTTTCGGTTCTGGTGAAAATTAGGGCTTACGGAATACGATCATGATGATTCGAAAGCTAAAGCATTGGAGGCTGAAATAGGAATTAGAGTGTTGAGGCATAGTAAGTTCCTTGTATCGACTGTGATTCTCTTTCTTTATTGCATTGTAACTGATAAGGACTGTTTTTGATTCACGATTTTAGGAGTCAAGAAGCCCGCAGGAACTGCGGAAGAAGTCGAGAAACACTTTGGTTGCGCATCTTCGGAGCTAGTCATGGTAACTTCTGATGACTGTTAGGTGATAAAACTGGTATTTGATTTTTGGTAGATAAGATGTTTTATGTGTAAGTGTTTTTGGGCAGGTGGGTGATCGACCTTTCACAGATATTGTTTACGGGAACAGAAACAGATTTTTAACCATATTAACCGAGCCTTTGAGTCGAGCAGAGGAGCCTTTCATTGTTAGACAGGTTGGTTTTTTGTCTCCTGTTCCTTTACAGTACACTTTGGTGTGGTGATTCAGAGAATGGAAGCACATAACTCTGTTTCTGCATCTCACTTTTAGCTTTTCGAATTGCCTGAAAACGTGTGTAATGGGGTTAATTTACTTCTTTGCAGGTGAGAAGATTAGAGTTGGCCTTGTTGAAACGTTGGTTGAGAAAAGGTTTGAAGCCTGTGGATCATAGTTTGGTATCTGATGTAACACAATTTGTTAAGGATCCTTCAGATTTGTGAGAAGGATTCTCAGTTTGCTAAAGCAACAACTTTGTTCCTTGTTTCTTTTCCTTTGTGTAATGGAAATTTTGTCTCTTTTGGGTTTGGCCAAATGCATGAAGATGAGGTGCTCATGTTTGCTATTCGTTTTCAATTTTGTAATCTCAAACTAGCATCCCTCCTTTATGGATCAACTCCATATTTGGAGGTACAAGAACAATCTCAAACCAGTGTCTGAAGAATGTGGTTTGTGGGTAACCTCAACATTGTTTTTCAGGTTTGTCACATTTCTAAGCATGTCAAAATTTGTATCATTGTCAAATGAGTGAAGTAACGCATATCACAAGTGCTTGTAACAGCATCCTAGATTTGGAGTTCTTGTTACAGATTCCAGAACCACAACAGAGAATGGCCTTGGTTAACTACAAACGAGAATAAAAAAGCAGCTGGCCTTACGCAACTCAACATAATTTTCAGTGGAAAGTTTAGTTTCAAGCATGTTCCTTCGGAGTCAGATATATATGTGCAATCCATCTCACAGCTTTTAAAGAAGGATCTTGATACATGAAAATCTGTCAGCCAGTCAGGTCATATGCGATTCAAACCAGTTAAAGATTTGTTCAGACTGCAGACTCGTCATTTCATGATATGCGTATGCAAGATTCAGTTCTTCTTCAACAGGAGTAATCAAACTTTGTTCCAGTGATATTTTGTAGCCACTAAGAGCTTGTTTCCACGGTGTTCTCCGCCCATCACGCTTCATGTATCCCTTCTCATCAACAAATCCCTTTTCTTGAAATAACTTGAACAGTTTGGCCGAGACATCTGGACCAAGACCTGGAATCCTATCTGCCAAGAAATCCGGAGAAAGAGGCAAATCCAAGCATTCAATCTCCGCAGCATCAATGCCTTCCATTCTGAGACCTTCTAAAAATTCTCTAATCTTTTGTTGTCTGTACACATCTTTAGGCATGTGCACAAAAAGAGTCGGCGGATACTGTTTAGTGATACTGATTTGATCAAAGACTCCTTCCGCGATCATAAGCACAATACTACTAAACTGCATATCAGTAGCAAGAGCAGAGACAAAGTAGCCACCAGAAGAAGCCCCTAACGCAACAAGAGGAAGCCTTTCGAGCCCGTGCTTCTCGACCCACGATGTTATTACATTTTCAACAGTCGATTTCTCCTTCCCGAAACTCCAACATTTTCCAGCACTAGATACAGTTAATACAGCGAATTTACGAGCTAGAGCAAATCGAACAAGCAGCCTCTCCTCTGGTAAACCAGTACATTCCGGGCAATCTGATGATCTGTTCCAAAAGTCAGACGCTTTCCTTTGGCAACCATGAGCAATAAACAGAACTGCCTTTGGTGACTTTGGTATCTTCCATATCAAATGAGTCCCGTTCTGAATCTCGAGGGTTGGATGAAACTGCAATTCGGGCTTGACACTGTTGGAAATCTGTCTCGGTAGTTCCAGTTTCAGTTCCGTCTTCTGATTCTTACCACTGAAACAAAACAACAGAACTGCGACCAATAAGACCACAACAACGAAAGTAACTCCTAATCGATGACTTGGAGATCCGTATGGCGATTTCCCTTTGTCACTGCGCTTCAACATCACTGGAAAGACAAAGTTAAATCTCAGGATTTTGATTCTAACCTCATCGGGAAATCACAATCGTGTATATAAATCAGCCACCAAAGAGAAATTTATCAACCAAATTCTCGCACCAACCAATCAGATCAAGCATTCCCCGTAACGCATCTCAGGGACTAAGACTGGGAAAAAACGAAAATTGCATACGATCAACACTTACCGGATGGAAGAGAAGAAGATGCGAAACCCTAGGACCACTTTATTCCGACCGGCGAGTGGCAACACAACCCCTCAGGTTCCGAGAGAACTCCCGACGCTGTGAACGACGAGTTCAAACACCGTAACGTTTTCTTACGATTGTGAATACGAACTTTTTTTAACTCAAAACCGTTTTTTTTTTTAATTCTTTGCTGTGTTAAACTACAGAACATCTGGTGAAAAGCGTTCCGTTTTGCATTTTTAACTCACAATTCTTGCCGTTTAAAACCAAATAAAAAAAGAATGTTACTAATTTTCATTCTTCTACCATTGAGTCAGTCATTGACACTCTCGTCTCACACAGAAACCGTTAGCTATACTAGTACATGTTCTCATAATAGTTCATTTGAAAAGCATACACCTTGGGTTTCCTCTTCTTGTTAATTTTTTTTCTTAATCTGCAATTGCAAAATCTAAAAGTCTTTCTTTTCTTATTAAACTGCTAATTACGTGAATTTAAATGAGACTATATATATTAATATATACACCGTTTCTTTACAAGACTAAACAAAAAAATGAGAATAATGAATACAACAATCAATTATTTCGACGGTAGAAACCACTAAGAAGACTAATGAAATGATGATCTTGATCCTCAATTATATTGTGTACCAAGATTGAGAAGAGAAATCCTTGGGGTAGGTAGAGCATCGCTAAGACTAGAGCATGTAGAAATCAACTCGATCGTTGGTTTCGTTACTGTTTTTAATTCATTTTATATATACCGATCTACGTAGTATAATTTTCGAATCTATAACTTATTACTTTATTAGTGAGAAAATATTTCACCCTAAAACTTTTTAAACGACTTTCTTAGAAAAGTAAATGTATGAAATAGAAGTATTAATTGTGTGAAGCTGTAAATATAAGGTAAGGTTTTGAAACCGTTTTAAAATTTTCATTGCATGGATAATTGATGTAATTTCCAAATCTATCAACTTGTGTAAGAACATTGGCAATCGCACTATCAGTACATGCAGAAACGACAAAACGCATTTGTCTTGAAAATAATTCCCTAGATTGTACCACTTCCTACATTGAAACATCTATGATTCATGTTATCCAAAATAGCTGACACTATTTTTATATTTGTTACGATGTTATCCATATGCTGCCCATACTATATAGTTTATAGAACATTTTTTTTTTTATTAATGTACAATTTTTTCCATATCGAGAAACATCAACAGAAATGAGAAATCTGTATACTAATGGTGTGAACTGTGATCGTTGAAAAAAAACGGTATGATCGATTGAAATATTAAAATTAATTATGTGATGAAAATGGTTCTACCTATAACTTTTAATATATAATTAGTGTATAAATCGATCAAAACATACAAATTTATGTGAAATAAAACAAATGATCCAACTTGGATCATCCAAGGCATTTCAGCTTCGTAGATATTTATGTATTTGAAAATAAATCGTAGGTAAAATCCATAATTGAATTTGAAGGGTCGACGGATCATATTCGAAAAGAATAATAAACCATCTTCTAGTAGAGTGTCTATCTATCCTTAAAATATAGGTTTTATCTACAAATTATGTTTTTTAGGCTTGTTTCCGAACGATCTAATATACACAAAATTTTGACCACTTATTTTAAGATACAAAGAAGCTAGGATTATGGTAAAGCTGAATAGAAGTATTTTCATAAATAATTTGATATGTGTGGAAGTTGAAGAATGAAAAAGTCTTTAATGGAAAAGCAGAAAATTGGAAAAATGCGAACTAAAAAAAGTAGGATCAAGTCCCGTTAATTATCAGTTGTCTTCGTTCCATTGCCACACCTCACTCCCATGATTATTTCTTAGATATTTGCTTTTATTCATCTACAACCATTCAAATCATGAACAAAAACACAAAATAAGTTAGGTGATATTAATGTCTCACAATTCACACCTAGGCTCCATAGCACGATCTCATCTCACTCAAGTTGTATGTGAGTGCTTCCTGTTTTTTAATAATTTACACAAAAATTAGTGGTAGGTTTTAGGGTCTTTTACAGTTTAGACAAAATAAGTTTGTCCAAGTGGTCCATTGATTACTGAGATTATTACTTTTAAATCCCAAAAAACTTCGCTAATTACTCACTCCATTGCCATATTTAATGGACGGTGATCTCCAGGAATAGCGCACCATTAATTCCATGTGGGCTCCCACACTGGACTACCCCTCTGCTCTGTGTCGGTGTGACTCCACAAAATACAAATAATCGTAGAGAAGGACTTTCCTGTCATTTTCTGCAGCAATACTCTTTCTAATTTTCGCTAAATATTTACCTAGTTATAAAGTTTCCATAATTCGTTTTAGTAGTGACCTTTACCCTATTAATTGCGTTTAATTAGCTTATACATATCTTTATACATACACAAACATTTATATATGTGCTAAATTCCCGCGGAGTTGAACGCGGCATTGGTTTTGGTTTTGGCTTTACTTTATTTTTATTTTATTATTTTCTCTCAATTTTAAATAATAATTTTTTTTTTCACGAACTCGTGACTAAAAGATAGAATAATAATATTGGTGAAATTATAGTATATTTTAGGGAATAATTAATATATTTGTATTTATTTGGTTTACATGTCCCCTTGGCTTTCTTTAGAAATTCCTCTTTGAATGTTGTTTTATTCCCGTCGTACAGATCAAAACCCAGTCCCTCTCGCTCTTCGTCGAGTCTCCATGAATCCATTTGATTACTATCCAGATTTTTGATTCGCGTTTGTTTTGATCGCGTCTTCGGTTTTCAGTCATCGAGCTTCTTCCTCCGGATCCTTGTTTGTTTCGGTTGTTTAGGAATTTTTTTCAGTGAGAGTGGAGATCGGAGATCTGGTAGTAGAGTCGTGTCTAACTGTTTTGGATTGATGGAACTGGAGAGACAGTGCAAGAGAGTGAGGGAGAGTGTGAAGAAATGAAGTTTTACATATCGGCGACGGGGATTAAGAAGGTTACCATATCGAATCCCGGCGTCGGAATCGGAAAAGGAGGCGGAGGATGCGCGTCGGCAGCGGCGGCGTTAGCGGCGCGGAGGTTCTCTGGTCGCTCGTTGTTGCTGTTGCTGCTGCTGCTCGCCATCGTCCTCCCTTTTATTTTCGTCAGGTTCGCGTTTCTCGTCCTCGAATCCGCCTCCGTTTGCGATTCTCCCCTGGGTACTTTTCTCCTAGATTATTTTGTTTTCTTTTCTCCTTCTTCAATCTAAGACTATTAGATTCTGCAAATTTTGACTTGATCGTTTACTCGTTTTTCTACTTCCCAGTTAATGTATGCTAATGAATTTGACAAGCTTCGTATATTTGGAGATGAATTGTTCAGGGAGCTACAAAGTGTGAATCCAATAAATGATTGGGTTCGATTTGGATAAAACTTCCTATTGAATGCTATGTGCTTGTGATCTTTGCTTCCTTTTTTTTTTTTGGTCATGTATTAATTTTCGTATGATTGTAATTTAATATTACTACTTTTTCTTTTGACTCTGTATTCGCAGATTGCATGGGACTAAGACTTTTCCGTGGGGGCGACACATCTCTGGTAAGCTTTTGTATTACTGTGTATATTAAATACATTCTTAATTGTAATTTTATGTCGGCAAATGTTATAATATATAGTATCCAGTCACGTATTTTCATCTGATGATTTCTACTTAGTTAGCCTTCTTAATCATCAACTTTTTACATCATCGATGGGAAACAGAAAAAAAAATTCAACACTTGCCATAGTGCTGCTATTAAAGGGAAAAAAGATATGATTGTATGGGGAAAAAAATAAGTCTTTTCCAGCTGTATTACGTTAGTGTTGCTGCTGTCGTTTAGTGGGAGGTGTGAGCCTCCCTCCTGGACCTGGTGGGTAAAATTTTAAAACCGTGAGCATTTCATGTCATTGTCTAGAAACAGAGAGATGAAGAAATAGGCTTAGGGTGAATTTGATTTGTGAATTTTGATTTGCTCTAGTTTCCATCCATGCAATGACTTTTCGCGTATGATTTACTTTGACAGACACAGACACATGGAGGATTTTTTTTTTGGATAAATATGGAGGATTTTTCTCCATTTTATCCTGGTAAATAGGATGATTTTGATAGATTCGTTTGTTATTTTTCGCGGTGGAACAAAATTGATCTGATGTCAACATGTGGGATTGTCGGAAATGAGCCCACAAAGTGGTTTCTATTCATCTATTTACCTTTTTGACTTTATTAGAACATAGCATGCCCTAGAAAGTGTAATTAGAAGCCAAATTGATGGAGCTTAGTTTTTAGTGGATGGGTAAAAAAAAATCTTCATCGAGTTTCATGGATTACTGATTTACTGTAGATGCCAGAACCAACGTAGTAAAACAGCAGTTAGATGTAGGGGTTTCAACTTCCCACTCAGTTTACTAACAGGATACGTGGCAGATTTTACTGCCACCAGAAAATCCTTTGCCACTTGGTTCCTTCTCCTTTATACGTAGCAACAAACAGGAACAAAGAGAAACGAGACAGACGGATAATTCCAATAGATGACTTAAAAAAGGCTTTCCATTGCACTGTTTCCATTTAAGCAGCTTTGTTGTTTTGTGTCATGAGTTGATGTAAAGACACTATGACAGCTTTTTAGTTAGTTACAACTCATGGCAAGAAAACGCGTGTATGTGCCTCTTTCAGAAAATTAGGGAAGAGTTGACACGAGCGCTAGTAGAAGAGACAGATCAGGACGGTAATGGAAGCGGAAAGAAGGGCTCATTGGAGTCATTTGACGACCTTGTCAAGGAGATGACGTTAAAACGCCGTGATATAAGGGCGTTTGCTTCCGTGACTAAGAAGATGGTAAGTCTTTTTAGCTTCATATCTTGAAAAAATGTGGTTATTACTGTAGTGTCAAGTTTGGTGCAGAAAATCTCATGGATTAGATATGTTCTATCGCTAGTGGATGATTAAAGGATTTTTGTTGGAGTTGCTCCTGAGGATGCCAGTGTATTGTCCTGTAGATGTAGAATTAAGATCCTCGACTTTGTTATCATAGACGATGAACTTTCAGCGTGAAGTTGATCGCAAGTGATAAAACTAGTGTCTCTAGATACACTGTTGAGATTATTAGTTTCTAGATTAAGCACAAAGAGATGTTGGTTTTAAGGTCAATTGATCGTATCAGACTTTCAATAAGTAATTAAAGCATACATACATAACTCTTCTTGTATTGAGAAAGACAAAAGCATCTTCTCTTCTATGTCAAGCACTCAAGGCTAGCTAAGTCTTGAAAAAGCTAATGTCTCACTAGCTAAGTTGAGTGTTTCCAATATCAGAAACACAGGAGGAACCTTCCATCCAGCTAATTACTAACTTGACTAATATTTCCCATGGCCCTTCTATTCATGTGACACTTTATTATCTTTAATTTTCAGCTGTTGCAGATGGAACGTAAAGTCCAATCAGCAAAACATCACGAGTTAGTGTACTGGCATTTAGCATCTCACGGTATTCCCAAATGCCTTTATTGCCTTTCCCTCAGGTTAACAGAAGAGTACTCTGTAAATGCGATGGCTCGAATGCGTTTGCCTCCACCTGAATCCGTTTCTCGTCTGACCGACCCATCTTTTCACCATGTTGTCATATTGACCGACAATGTTCTGGCTGCTTCTGTCGTCATATCTTCTACTGTACAAAACGCTGTGAATCCAGAGAAATTCGTCTTTCATATAGTTACCGATAAGAAAACCTATACCCCTATGCACGCTTGGTTTGCTATCAACTCTGCTTCATCGCCAGTTGTTGAAGTCAAGGGACTTCATCAGTATGATTGGCCTGAAGAAGTGAATTTCAGAGTGAAGGAGATGCTGGAAATTCACCGCATGATTTGGAGACGGCATTATCAGAATCTGAAAGACTCTGATTATAGATTCGTTGAAGGTACTCATGAGCAATCCTTGCAAGCTCTAAACCCTAGTTGCCTCGCCCTTTTGAATCATCTTCGCATCTACATTCCCAAGGTAAAGTGCTTCTCCACTCAATTCTTTACTCTTTAGTGAGCTTAAAAAACGATCTATTTATTATTTGGAATTCTCTTTCTTTTTGGACCTAAACAGCTTTTTCCAGATCTCAGCAAGATAGTGTTGTTGGATGATGATGTAGTAGTACAGCGCGACCTTTCGTCTTTATGGGAAACAGATCTCAACGGCAAAGTTGTTGGTGCAGTTGTTGATTCGTGGTGCGGAAACAACTGTTGCCCTGGAAGAAAATACAAAGACTATTTCAACTTCTCACATCCTCTAATCTCATCAAGCTTGCTTCAAGATGACTGCGCTTGGCTTTCTGGTATGAATGTCTTTGATCTCAAAGCCTGGAGACAAACCAATATCACAGAAGCTTACTCTACATGGTTAAGACTCGTGAGTATATTTATATCAATCTCATTTCTATTCTATATAATCTGAGTAAATTAGCAACTAAGTTACGCAAATTTTGATTTGACTGCAGAGCGTTAGTTCGGGGCTACAATTATGGCAACCAGGAGCTTTACCACCGACACTACTTGCTTTCAGAGGACTCACACAGTCTCTTGACCCATCATGGCACGTAGCTGGGCTAGGATCTCGATCTGTTAAATCCACTGAAGAGATTCTCAAATCTGCTGCGGTTTTACATTTCAGCGGTCCAGCAAAGCCGTGGCTAGAGATTAGTAACCCTGAGGTACGATCTCTCTGGTATAGATACGTAAACTCCTCCAACATCTTCGTTAGAAAATGTAAAATCATGAACTGATGAAAAGAAGGAAAAAAAAAAACAGAAAGAATTAGAAACAAATAAAAGAAAAAGAGAAAAGAAGTGATATAAGCCAATACTTGCGGCTGTACGAGAGAAGAGGGAAGAAGGTTTAGCCTTCAGCCTCTGCTCGTATTTCTCTCATGTCCATATACTAAAGAGTAATTAATTTAGAGAAAGGACTTTATATTAGACTTTTTATGCATGTTAGCTTTTTTTTTTTTTTTTTATCATCTCAAAATAGTATAGTAAAATAATGTATTTTTGTTTAATTATATATAGCTACACATACTATTATAGTAATTCATCACGAAATAGATGTTTGTAAGTTTGTATTTTTGTAACCCATAAGATATTTGTGGACATGTTATGATTATACCAAATGTTTATAATTCTGTTAGTCTCTAACTGTGGGTGTTTGGTGGACATCTGATCGAAGCTGTTTTTATATGTAAATAATAAAAAGCACTTAAGCTAGTGGTAAGAAGCCGTAAGCTGCTAGGCGTTGGGGTTTTACAACTTTAGATTTAAGTATTGAATTAAAAAGGCGATTGGAACATGAGTTTTGTTTTTATTATTATTGGAACCTAAATTATGAAGAAGAAGAAGTCGCATAAATATAATGTACTCTTCTAGTCTCTCTCTCTCTCTCTCTAAAAAGTTTTGAGGGGGGGAAGAAACAAGTAATCATGTTATGGCTTAAACAAGTTGAAGAGGAGGTTGGTCTTGGGCGGAGAATTGCTGATTCGGTTCAAGAAGATTCACGGGAATATAGTTCCGATTATAATCATGAGAAGACACACCGGATTCGTAAACCGTCGTTCCTTGTATCACACTCGATTCCTGCTGTTCCGGATTCAATCTCGCGCCTTCAGCTATCTGCAAAAAATCCCAATGATCAAAGTTTGCTTGTGATACACGTTACTTCGTCTATATGATGAACACAATATAATAGAGATTAAGATTGGAAAGAAAACGCGACTTAACCTTAGCTCGCAGATACATGTTATCGTGTTGCAACTCCATTTCCTACATGATTTATGGGAAATTAAAGCCCTAAATTCGAACAAAGGGATGAAAGATATGTAAATATACTTAGAGAGGAAGAAACGTTGCTTACCCTCTTCTGCATATACTCTATCTCTGCCACTAACAGCTCATTCTGCGAATATTTGATAAAAGAATGAGAAAACTATACATAAATTACAGGATATACATATACTCATGATATACATATATATAAATATATATATATATATATATATAGAGAGAGAGAGAGAGAGAGAGAGAGAGAGAGAGGACGTTACCTTCTTGGATCGGACGCGGCCGATTCCTTTTTCAAGCCGTCCTTCGAGGTTTTTGAGTTCCTTGAAGTTCAAGGAACCAAGTGATTCTCCAACAATATGCCTTCAATTTATTAACATCAACATTAATAAACAAAACAACCTCTAAACAAAATTACGAGCCGACTTTTGCACGGTACTGATTCTACATAACTAAAACCACGCACAGTTACATGTATCTCCAAACCAAGCTGAAACAAGAAACCATGCATATCTGAAACATCATGATCGAAGAGTTAGTTAATTAATTACCTGTTTGAATTCTGAATATCTCGAATCTGCCTCCGAAGCTTAGAGGCTTCTTGCTGATAGTACTTGAGAAATTCCATGTATACAAAAACCAAAACGTCACCGTGTCAATGCATTTCAACAACACTCTCTTTTTGTTGGTGATGTTTTTCTTCTTTCAAATTTATAGATATAATATTTTCAAAAGAAAGAGAATTATAAAAAAAAAAAAAAAGGGAACCTGAGTATTAGCTTCGGTGACGGAAGGAGGGTTGACGGCATCGGAACGAGCTTTCTTGTACCTTTCAATTGTACCTCTCACACTGAATATATCGAGAATCCATTCATAATATATTTCATTTTATAAACAGATTAGTTATTGTAGGAGATTATTTATTATCATTATTATTTTTTTCCTATAAAAAACCTCAAATTCGACGATAAAGGAATGTGATGGCTTTGGAGTTTGGACCAGTTTCTCACCCCAGTACGAGGAGAAATTTTCTATTCATTTCAAACACATCATGCTTGAGTATATTTTTTCAAAGATAATTTACATAACTAAACAATGGCTGTTAGTGTTAATTCAAGAATGGATACTCTTTTAGTTTCAAATCGGTAATTAGGGCTTGACGAGGAATGCAGATTAAGTTTCACGCATATTATTATTATTATTATTATTTTTTAAACATCATTTCAGGCATATTATTATACTATGATTCAATATCATCAAAATCTGCTTTAAAAGATCAATTCTTTTTTTTTTTATAGAAATAAAATAAATGAAGCTCAGAGTGCCAGAAAATCCCATTGGCTAGTACCACTTTGATTTCCGAAACTTCTCTGAGTTCTCTCCCTCTCATTAATATATATCAATGCAACATATATACATATATACTGTAGTATATATATATATATATATCCTAAAGGGCCTATATTTTAATATAATGATCTGCATTTTCTTACATTCGATGAGCGATTCCGATGTTAGACGAAGTCATATGCGTGTTTATTGTTTGAACTTTGAAGGACTCCAACTATCATCCAAAAAATTTAAAAAAGGGCCAACAGATAATATGAGACTTATGAGGGGAAAAAAATAAATCCCATTATATCTCAAACCTAATTACCAGCTTTCCATATATATATACCAAATTAGTTAACCTAATGTGTGTTTATATATTGGAAATCTGATGCAAATTTTATAAAGTTGAACGAAAAATTTAAGGTGCATCTATGTTATTTTTATTGAAGTGCTAACAAAAATAGATAAAAAGTAGTAAAGCTAGAATAAGCCAGTGATTAAGAAAAAAAACAAAATTTCCAAAAGTTCATAATACATACCATATACTCACTTAGCTAGGATTCTAAAGCTAATTAAATAAAAGATGGGGTTTCTAAAACAAATTATATCTAAATGCTAGCAACCCATATTAGACTGGAGACCGAAAAACTGCATTTACATTGTTAAACCTAATGCCCTCTATAACTACATATCGTTGGTAAGAATTAATCATTAAATGTTAAAATCCTTACATAAAAAGTATATGTACAAAGTTTTTATAAAAAGAGAATTGGAAATCTAAACGTGCACATACATGATTTTCGTCACATATAATTCTCAAGAGACCAACTCCAGCATATAACTAATTTTGTTCGTCTCATTTTTTTTTTTGGGATTTAGATTAAATGATTAAAGGGATCCCAAGTGACAACTCATCACTAGGCTTTGTCCCAAGTTTCAGTACTAGATAATAGTCACAGAGGGTTACATAAGTCTTGATCATTTACACTTACATACATACATATATATGCTAATTCGTGTCAAGAACCAACTTTTTAAATGACGAAACCCTAATTATGACTTGCATAAAAAAATTTGATGGCGGGTCATCAAAACTGAAGCGTTTTATAGAAGCTGACATGCATCAGGTTCTAATGATTTGCAGAGAAAAAGAGTGAAACTAAGGAAAAGGCTACTCAGAAGTTGAGAAGACAAGACAGCTCTTTTTCTTCTTCTCCATTTGCATATACACACACCGACACGTATGTATATATACGAGATCTAGAGAGATAATGATCACATACTAAATTTTTGAAAACAAGTAAATCCAGGACAATTTAACAAAACCCTAATCTTGGCTCTCAGTCTCCACTTCCACATCATTTTAACTAAGATTGTGTTTAGTAAATCAAGAAGTTAAGCAAGATCAAGTTAGGAGGTGCAGGAGAAGCGTACCTGTTGTTGGCGTACTCATAGAGGCGGCCACGAGTGGAGAAGATAACGAGGGCAACTTCGGCATCACACAAGACAGAGAGCTCATAAGCTTTCTTGAGAAGACCATTGCGTCGTTTGCAGAAAGTTACTTGACGGTTTGTTGTGTTCTCTATCCTCTTTATCTCTATCTTCCCTCTCCCTATCTTCTTGCTACTCGCTGCGTCGTGACTACTTCCACCTTCCTCCATTGATCCTATGATATCACCAAATGAATCAAAACACCAGCAGGAGAGAGAGAAAGAGAGAGAGAGAGAGAGAGAGAGAAAGCTTGATGATCAAATCTCTTTGCAGATCAAGAATAACCAAGAAATAGATCAAACCCAAAAAAAACAAAGCTAGCTTTGATCACAAAATTTGGGTTTTAGGGTTAACTAATCTAATAAACAATAACCAAGAAACATATCAAACCTAAGAGTTGGAAACTCAAGAATCACAGATCGAACTGAAAGATAAAGAAATTTTGATTATAAATCTTGTATATTATATTTAGGGTTAATCTACTGTATAATATATTCACAATCTTACCTGATTATATAGTATAGATCAGCAAAAAAGAGAAGTGGGTAATGAGAAATTGTTCTTGAAGAGATAATATATATTAATTATTATTATTATTAATGATCTCAGTACCACTTAACTGCTGCTTCTGCTATTCTAATTATGTTGTTCTTGAAAAATCTCTCCTTTTTTGTTTGTTTGTAATTTCTGTTTTGGTTTAATTATGAGTTTCATTTGAAGGAATATTTCTTTGAAGGTATTAAGACCCCACTTGCAGAAAACAGAAGGTTACTAGTTTTCTTTTAGCTGAAATATATTTATACACTTTTATACATGGAAGAAAAAAGAAACAATAGACCAAATATCTAACAATTGTCCAAAAAGCACATACTCAACAAAGCTAGAGACTCACACTTTTTTATTCTCTATACAAGCATATAAATAGATCATGGATATCTATGTAGATCTATAAGTGAGATGCGTATTTTCTTTTTACAGAACTGGAAAGTGAAATTGAAATTGGAAACTAATTAAAAAATTAATAATAGAAGTAAGAAAGAAAAGAGAGAGAGAGAGTAGGTGGATGACATTGAAGGAGGACCATCCAATTTCTTTCATGGGAAGGGGAAAAGGAGAGGGATGGGCTCTGTTTCTCAGCAGAACCATCTTTTGGAAACTCCCTTTTTTTGGTAATCTTTCTCTCTTCCTTTTTTACCCTTCTGCGTCCCTTTCCATTATGTAGATGCTCCTCTCTTTATTTGTGTATTTTACACCAAGTCCAGAGTGAGTATTTTGAACCTAACATACTCAAACCAGAATTTAGATAAGCTGATCGGCTTTATATATCCTTAAACATTTTTGTTTTGACGGAATCCAAATTTACTACAACCGAAACAAAAACAGAATGAGATTTTTTATATTTTATAAAATTATATGTGATAAATTAGTTGAATATAAACATTATTTGTATTTTATAGTTTTATTTTAGTTTTTATCTCACCAAACCTGCAAATAAGTTTTGGTTTTAATTTTGGAACATTTTTCTGAATCACAACAAACTGAAACATGAAGTTGAATAGATCCGAAAACTGAAATGTCCATTGTACCAAATATGTTACTACTTACTAGCTAGTAGATGGTAGTGTTTTATGAAGTCAATTTTGCTAAAATTGATGTTTCCTTTCTAAGTTTAAGATGTTTATAATGTTCAAGAGTGAAATTAATGAACCCTCTTTTGCAAATAATACAAAGTTTAGGGTGCCGAGAAATCTTTGATTTGAGAGCAGCATCACCTGAAAAAAAAAACTCAAAGGTTTAGACATTGCGATCCCTAATTAGAACTAATTAACGGGCTTGAACTAAAGTGATGCAAAGATCAATCTAAAAATGATTTATAACCACTTGATCGTAATAGCACCAAAGAAAAGAAAAAAAACACTTGATCGTAACATATATGACATGTGAGACATGCACATACATTTGATAATTATAACTTGGGAACAAATGCGAAATTGTAAATGAATTAAAATTGCAAAATAAGTTGAAAGTAATCATGAAAAAGTCGATGACAAGAATGTACACATAGATATGTAGGTGCGGTAAAATATGGATATATGATGAAAGGGACTTGCATGTTAAATTGGCCTCAACTTCTCCTAGTACCTGAATCCCTTTATGGGAAATTGGGGATACAATGTTATTTATTTTGCTTTCATCCTTCATCTCTTTCTCTCTTTGATTTTAGCCCCATTAAAACTTTTTGGATATCTACTCTAGCACCCCTTAAATTACATGATCTACTGAAAACTCCAGACCAATAACACCATATTAGTCTTTTCTTTTGCGTGGGCCCTCCTTTTACAGTCACTTTGAGATATGAAATGTAAGGTAAATCCTGAGAATCTAGACATCGCTCATGATTCAAAGTTGTTAAGCATAAAACCGTCAAAACCGATTGGAAAGTCTTAAATATATATATATATATATATATATATATATATATATATATATATTTTAACTCAATAATAGATTGTATGTAATAAGAAATCCAAATAGCTTAATTTTGTTGAGTTGTTTTTGATAATCTGTTTTTGCTTATAGTGAAATACGTGCTGTTGACATATTTTCAAATTAAAAGTGAACCAATATAAATTCTGTGTGTCTTTATTTTTCTGCTTTAATTGTTTCTAAAAATCGAATTTATAAAATTCAAAATCCTAACAAATTTATGTACATATACAACTTTTTAAAACAACTAAAATTTTAGAAATCAGAATGTCATATGTGAATACGCTGTTTACACGCTTAAAAGGACCTTCATTTATATACAAATTAATTATAAAAACAGAAATCGCATGTGAATGCGCAGTTTACACGTTTAAAAGGACTATTTTGTTATTGAACAAAGAATTTTACAATGATATATTACTATATTTAAGAGGTGGTTGAACTTATCCTACAAAAGAAGACTACATCTCCCACTAAAATACGTATCTAGTTTTGAGTGTATGTTTTGTCCATATATATAAAGATACATTGAATCTAGATTAATTATCATCAGGTTATTCCAATTAATTAGAGACAACATGATTTGCAAGGCTTTCCGTAATTTTGCTTCTTGTCAGTAAGTAAATGGATACATGCTAATTTTAAACGTGTGAATAAGAACTGCACTAATCACCAAATTTGTTTGAGAATTTGAAATGAATACGTTGGACTAGAAAAATGTGACCATTGATTTTGAAATCCATCTTTACAAAGTCCAATTTTAGACGATGGATGGCAACATATTACTTATGTTTGCATTGTCTATACTTCGCCAAGTCGATTTTATTAATCTAATTTATTCACTCTTTTCTTTGTGGCAGATCTCACTAGTCCAATTTAGAGATACATGATTGTGGCAGAAATACATATTCGAACCTTTTTTTGTTATATTTGGGGAGGGATACAGAAATGAAAATAAATAAAGGAAAAGAAATGATGAGACGACAACTTAATGAGGGAACAAGAAATTAAGGAATCCAACAAATAGTGACTAATCATACGTATAGTCATAATCATCCATAAATCTGTTCACAGTTCACATTAAAACTATTTGTTTACAAATGGAAACTCCTTTTGCTCCATACCTCCATGACTTTCCTTGTAATCAATTACTCATTGCATTTATTCTTACAATATACTAATTCCGTTTCAATATAAATGATATTTTAGAAGATTTTTTTTGTTTCAAATTAAGTGATGTTTTGTAGTTTCTATGCAAAATTTAAATGTATTTGACTTTTTTGACCAATGAAATAATGCTGAGTATTTTTTCATTGGTTGAATTTGTTGTAGTTAATGATATTTTTAAGAAAAAGAGGTAAATTAAATGAAGAATTTGTGTTTTCTTAATAGGTGTGCAAAAACCTTAAACATCACTTATTATGAAACAGAGGGAGTATTAATTAGGTCAAAATTTATCTTAAATTGTGCCAAGTCGTTTCAAACTTTTGGGAGGGATCATGTTTTGCTTGGTCTTGGCGGGAAAAAACTTCCACCAGAAAATATCTATATTACTATATTAGATGCAAGTTTCAAATCGTTTAGAAGTAATCTAATAGGTGATAAGCTCTAAATTAGCCTTGTCAAAGAAACTGATCACTAGTGAATACAGCTTATACTTAAAAACAAAATAATTCAAAATCTAGTGGGCAACGATTGAGAGTTCTGATTTTACTAAGAGAAGTCCAGTTTCAACTTCGCCGTAGGAATAAAAAAAAAACAAATAAAATTATAGTTTATAAACACACATAATTGGTATTATGGTCAAGGAAATATTACTAAAGCCTATTTTGAAGTCTCACAAAGTCGCCGACCAAACATCATGAGTCATGACCAATTTTAAAATTGTACGATGTAATTAATGCATTGGACTATTCCAAAATCCAAATGCATAATAAGTCATAATAAGTTATCTTTTCATTATGAATAATAAATTATCTAAAATATGGTGATTCCACTTCTTTTAATAGGGGAAATGAGAAACCTCATATTTCTAAATTATAAAAAAAGCAATAATGGTTTTTGTATATCTTTTTTCGAATTTATCTTCTAAGAGGGGGTTTATTGGTTCATGGATTTTAGTGGATTTAAAAATCTTCATGGATTTTAGTGGATTTAAAAATCTACATAAAAATTCAGTCTTATTCAATTGTTGATTTTAAAATATTATTTAAAATCACTTCTTATTGGTTTTATCATTTGTAAATACTAATTGAAATCTACCGTTATTCGTTTAATGATTTATTATTGGATTTCTAAATCCATGTTTAATTTTATATGAATTTGGAAGTGAAAAATAGAAGGATTCAAATTCGTAGGAAAATGATGTTATTTCGAAATCTATATATTTTGATTTCAAAATCAATAAAATTTTTAAATTTTATATGTATTTATAAATACATGAACCAATAAAACCTCCTAAAAGGCTTAAAATAAAAACCTGAACTAAAAAGGAAATGTATTTTTGAAACAAAATAAAGATTCAAAATTGGCTCATGCGGGGAAAAAAAAAAAAACAAATGAAAATCGAATCTTCCTTGCATCTGTTTGAGCTTTTCCTTGTTCTGTTGGAGTAAAATTAAAATTTAACTTTACTTTAATTATCACACTCAAGATTCCTCCCGAAGATCTTGCGCAATGTGTATACACGATAATAACACGAATGTTCATAGACCTGATATATAGATTCCAAATTGATAAAAAAAGACCAAATCTGAGAATCAAATATCCATTGCATTTGTTTGATACTTAACTTGTTATTGTTCTGTTTAAGCAAGAGCAATTTTTTTAACTTTCATCTAGATTTATTACATTACTATTTACCTTAATTATCTCATTCTAGATTCTTTATGATGTTCCAACAAAAAAAAAAAGAAGCTAAGCATCAAACAAAATGCAAGAAAGATCCGATTCTCATATTTGGTCTTTTCTCGCATGAATTAATTTAGAATATTTACTTCTCTTTTAGATTTTATCTAGATTGTTTACTTGACTAATTTACTTTTCCAACTGCTTTTTTTCAGGAGAATCATGCCTTAAATTTTGGTAAGAAGAGCTCTATAAATAGAGCGTGGACATTTGATTTCGATCTAGTTTAATAAAACACACAAGTGACAAGCCATCAGTTAAACAAACATTTGATTTTTCTACCTCTTAAGACTTTTAGATTTGTGATTTCCTAATTTGCTGGCCTGCAAAGAACTCTTTCTCGGAATTTAAGCCACCTTGCATTGGCAACTTGGGGATTTTCAGGTTCTTCATTGGATATTCCTCCACAGATGCTAGCCGCTTATTTGTTTTTCCAACATTTATGTAAGCAGATGACTTGGACCCGTAGAAAGACACTAGTTGCTCTGCGGGATTGAAGAAAGACATATCCGAACGAGAGCTCTCAAAGGAAGTTGATGGCCAATGAGGCTGTGACTGTCTAGTAGAATCTGTGCAAGAGAAAGGCAATCCGAAAGATGGTTTTCTAGCATCAGGTAAGAGACCAATACCAACATTGCTGTAATCAGAAGGCAGACCAGCAATCTCGGGATTAGATGGAAAAGGCTGTTGTTGCTGGCTGAATGTGACACTGTTTAGTTGCTGCCCTAAACCAGGTCCATGGAAGCTGAGATCCTTATCAGTCAACGGACAAGACACGAGTGAACCACATGGATACAAGATTGTGGGAGGAAATTCCAAGCCGACATGTGGTTCACAAAATTTAGGAAAGGGATAGTTTGAAGTATCACACAACAGATTTCTGTTCCAATTCCTATCCAATGATGTGGTTGAATGATTTTCTGAAACCCCAAGTGTTGTCGTTCGCCATAGCCAGCTCTGGTGAGTATGGCTCCCCAGATAGGAACAATCTATAGAAGCATCTGGTGCTATGATCCTCGCACCTGTTCTGACTATATCTGAGTAACTTGTGCCAACAGAAAGATCCTTACCCATCAGCCGCATTGTTGCTTGAGTGTTATGTAAACACAAACCATCACGGTTTGCAACCATATTTCTGCTACTTAGGTTCTGATTCAGAGCATCATGCTTGGGCAGATTGATTATGTGGTTCCTCGGATTGACTTCAGAAGCAGGGGAACGAACAGTTTGACCACACTCTCCATCATTAGTGTCTGAGGTGAAAAGTGATTTCTCGGTGAAGGTCTCATCGACGCCTAGCCGAGCAGGAAAGTAGTTATGGCGTCTCTCATTATGCACTGGGATCCTGCCTACACCATCTTTAGCAATTTCTTGCTCAGTTGAATGCTTCATTCCACTGGAAAAGTCCACTAAATTCCTGAGTAAAAGATCAGTTTCTGCAGATGCAGATCTAGAGCAACCAGTACCTAAACCTGACCGATCAAAACTTCTACAGCCCTCTCCATTTGCTCCGACTAGCTCACCTTGTAAATTGAGAGGAAAGGCTGAGATCGCCTCTTCCACATGCCTTTGTCTATATAATACTGATTTTTGCATCCATTCCACGAGAAGTGGATTAAAAGGTGATTGGTTCAGCAATGTCCCCCAATGCATATCTGCTGATGCAGGTTGAGACGAAGAAGAACACCTTCTGTATGGGATCTCACTCGAAGTAGACATAAACGATTGGATAGGCTGAGCCATATGTCCCATTCTCTCCAAATCTAATGCATCTTCTACTCTTTCCAGTGAAATGTGATGGGGTTGAGGAAAACACGACAAGCCGGATTTTTCTCGAGCATGACTTAATCGTCTCTCTGAAACCGCAGGCTGAAACTTGTTTTGTTGCCAGGATTTTAACTGCATATTGTCACTGGTCTGGTCATTTAATAAAACCTTCGTTTTCATGCCAGTTACAAATGATTGATCCTCGGCAGAAAAGAGACTTAACCGACTCATTTGCAAGCAGCAGCTTTCTACGGAGAAGAATTGTTTCTCCAGTTGAGAAATTATTCCACTTTGATCAGAGAATCTGACATGCCTCTCACACTGAGAAGCATACATTTTGGAGTTATCAGGACTCTTGACCGAGCAAACTTTCCTTTTAGGCTTCAAAATTCCAGGAATCCGAAACTCAGATGAGCATCGCACTCGAGCCTTCTTCTTACTAAGAGACATAACACTAGATCTTTCTTTAATCCCATCATCCGCATTTTCTCGAGCTTGTTTCTGGCAATTATTAACCTGAATGCAATGTTCGACACCAACTCACTAGTGTTAGTTTACACCAACCTAAATTACAAAGCCAACATAACACAGAGAAGCTCGAATTGATTTAGGAATCGCCACAAATTAGAAGATTTAGTAATTGAGCATGCTAAATTGATTGAATGTTTATTAAATATAATAAATGAACCTTGTTAGCAGTTTTCGCATCTAAGGAATCCTTCAACTTGTTGCTTTTAATCTTCACAAGATCTTTGGTTTTCTTTCTCTTTGAACCGATGAAGACGTCGGAATCATCTGCGGCTGCCTTATCTTCCCTGGGCGCCGCCGCGAAGATCTCGGCGATGGAGCGTTTCTTACACGGTTTAGATTTAGCCTTGGCCTTCCGCGGAAAGGCCGGATCGGAATCATCCGCCGTCACCGGAGATTTCGAAAGCAGCGAGGCTAGCTCATGAGACCACCACCGGAACTTGTAAACAGTAATCGGAGGAAGAAGCGAGTGAATAAGATCTCCGGTAATCTCTCCGGAGAAGGGCCAGCATTTCCGCACCTCAACACTCCTTATATTACGCGTGTACTCTCTGCGATTCGCCAAATTCAAAATCATAAGGCATCTCAGTCATAACCAAAATCAAAAGCTATAAAACAGTTATCAACACTCACCGGATGGAAAACCCTTCGTAATCAGCCTCCATGGATCATACGAAGGAGATGAGAAAAGAGGGTTTCACAGTTTCCCGCTCGGAGAGTCTCTCTCTAACGGCGCTTTTACATTTTATCTTTCGACCTTTTTTTAAAGAAATTTCAAAACTCTCAACTTTTAATTTAAGGCTGAAAGCGACAGAGGAGACGGGTAACGGAACCAAAGTGATGGTAAAACTGTCAGAAGCTTAGTATCTACATTAGTCAAAATCTACAGATTTGATTTGACGTAAAAGTAAAACTGAGCAGATAACCAAAAAAAATATATAATAGGACGACTGATTTGACCTTATCTAATTTTTTACAACACTCCCAGATCTATCACCACCTCATAAACTCGAACTAGATACCAACAACGCAAGATTAGTTTAAACTTTAAATAGTGCAATTTAACGGCTTCAACCCATTCAGATCTTATTTACCCTAAAAAATCCTCGAATTAGATCTCATCATTAACTCATAATAACACACCATGATCATTCAGGTTAAGAATAAAACAGTCATGATGCCATAAATACAATATAATTTCACATTGTTTTCCTCCAGTCGAGGCAAAACCAATCCTCTCTTCATTACAATTTAAAGAAAAGAAAAAAACCCCAAGCTCTTGGAGTCATCTCGTCAAGGATGAACGGCTACTGCTGGGGTTCACATAATCTCGCTTTGTAAACAATCTGAATCTTGGAAGGCACCTTCCTAGCCTCACCTGTGTTTGTAATCACCATTAAAACGTCTCAGAAACTTTGAATAGTAGGAGAGAGAGAGAGTGAGAGAAAGAGAGAAAGAGAGAAAGAGAGAGAGAGAGAGACTGACAACCTTCCAGCTCCTTTTTCGGGCAATTCGATCACTTATCAACTCCAAAGCACTGATGATTTCTCGAAATGTTGGTCTTTTTGATGCTTCTTTGTCCCAACAATCCTGGATTAATCTGGCAGCAGATAGATCGTAAGACTATTAAAGTGGTGTCATGAACCTTGTTTCAATAACCGGATACTATTTGAAAAAAACTCACTCTCTTAACCCGAAAGGATATGATTTTATTGGAGCATTGAATGGTGGACGTTCATCTTCAATATATGCTTTAGGAACTTCGCTTTCTTCTTTCAGATGAAATGGTACACAGCCTTCTATCATCTGTTACGTTTGTTAACCCACAAACAACATTGTATAAGCCTCAAGACTTTTGCTCTATGTGACATAACGGAATTAATTAAGAAGTCTCACATAGCTCTCTCTCGGTTACTTTACCTCTTGTAATATCAAAGCGAAAGAAAATACATCTACTTTTGTATCATACTCTTCATTCCTGTAAACTTCTGGAGCCATGTATCGCCCTGCTTAGCCAAAAAAAAAACAACGAGAATATCATCAACATAAACCTATCCAAAACACCATTAGATTGGCGGAAGTTTAGCTTCAGACAACAAAACAATAAAGCTAAGCTTAATTAGAGCTCTAAGCTAGCCCAAGACATGGACATACACAACTCGACAGAGCAATTTTTAAAATTATCAGATAAGAAAACTTACAAGAACTGTCCAATGATGTAATAGGTCTGTCTTTTTTAACTGTCTTCTTGACTACCAGCAGCTTGCTGACTCCAAAGTCTGCAACTTTTAGATGTCCCGAATCATCCCGCAGTATGTTTCTGTTCTCTTACTCGAATAAATAAGAACCTTTCGAATGTTTTGGATATGCAAATATAGTATAGTTTTGTAACAAAATAATTTATACTGATACAGCCTAGAGGAAAACCTACGGAGGCTCAAGGTCACAATGGATTATAGCTTCAGGTTTATGCTCGTGCAAATAATTCATTCCCCTGCGAAGAATTGAAGGAATACCATACAGATAATCAGAAGCCAGAGAATCGAAATTGATGTTTTATTGTAACCGGTCATGCATCAATATGAGCCTTTCATAACTACGAGTAAAAATTCACAGATAATAGCCACTTAACCTAGCAATTTCAAGTGCGAACTTCACTGCTTGCGCTGGCATTAGAGGCCCTTTACTGTCTAGATATTGTCGAAGATCTCCCTACAAATACACACAAAATAATTCAAAATTGAAAAGCATAAATGCAGTGAAATTTCTCTTGAAATAAGACATGCAGCAGAGGAAGTTATCGCAGCCTGTATTATAACTGAGCATTTTGCGAATGTGAAGATCTAAAAATCTTCAAAATAAACACCAAAACCTATCCTTCAAGTCACAACCAACTGTCGAAGTAGCATCAAAGTGGTAAATACAGAAAATTGTTGTTAGTCTCAAAAGGTCTTGCTCAAAATGTTTTCATCTTATTTTGTAACCTTCTTGAAATCTTCTCAACCCAGTATTTCCAGCATGTTTATAGGATACTCCAACTGCTAATGTTCATGAGGGATCTTGAAAACAAAATTGATCATTTGTAGACATAAAGAGGCTACGTGTTTATCCTGATTGAGAAAGAATACCTTATGTAAATATTCTGTGACAATCATCATGGGGTTACTTTGAGTAACTGCCCCTAAAAACTGGACAACATTTGGATGGCGTATCTTTTGAAGCAGTGCAAGTTCGTCCCTGAACGCATTCCTGGATACCAGAAGGATATTAAAACCTTTAACGCATAATTAGCTCAACAATACAAAAGAAATAGGTGTAGTCAACCCACACTTTGTCTTCATCGGTGAACATTTCCTCTCCAAAGGTTTTAACAGCCACATCAATTCCACGCCATGAAGCCTTGTGAAAGGTACCCTGTCGAGCACACAAACAGTAATGACAAGTGTGAATAAACCATTTCTACAAGTAGTTAGCAGTTGCTGGAAAAATCTTAATACTCGTTTTGCCAACTAAAACTCTTACTAAAGACATTTGGAAAGAAAGCAAAAGAAAACAACGACAAAAAGTTTGGGCAATGGAACTACTTACCTTTGAAATTTTGACAGAGTTAGAAAAATCAAGCTCCGTAGGATGGATCTCATACTCAGGAACTTCTCTATCAGTAAGGACATGCATAGGAGCAATCTAAACTCACAAACGATTATGAAAGCAGTTTAATCAGCACATTAAAAAAAGCTATAACATCCATCCACGCAATTACGGAGACCACATACCGGAGGCTTTGCACCATGTTTCTCCAAAAGTTGAATCACATCATGATTTTTGTAATACACTGCATCTGCAAGAGGCTGTTAAGATCAATCACGAATTGTTAACATCATTATTATTATTGCACTTGGAACGTTAGAGCAGAATATGATTGTGCCACAATGAAAGAAGAAAGAACCACACGACCATGAAAAAGCAACCGCGCTATGCTAAATCTGAGCTGTTCCACTAAAATTCTCCAACCATCATCCGATTCAAAAGAATTTCGGGGATTGCTAAAACACATGCTTGTGCGGCAATTCGTCGAACACAAAACGAACTATGAGTCTATGAGAAGTCAAATCAAACCAACGCAGACAAAAATTCAGCCAGAAAGAGTTTTAAAACCGTACCGTACTACCCCATCGGTCCATCGAATTAACCTTCGCACCACGGCTAAGCAGCAGCTGAACCACATCGGTTCGTCCCTGACAAGCGGCGACGTGAAGAGCAGTACGACCATCGATGTCACGGTAATCGACATTAGTTCCGGAATCTAACATCTTGTTGATCCCATCAATATCACCTTCGTTGGCTAGATACATAAGACGAATCGTGGGATCCATTACCCCAGCCGCCGCCGCCGCCGCCAAGTCGTCGTCCTCATCTTCGGTCACCGTATCTGTCGGGGCTCTAGAATCCGGCGCCAGCGAAGACTGCCTCCCGAGCTTGAATCTCGCCGGCGATTTCGGCATAATCGTCATGTTCAACTGAGGACTTGGTGCTTCTGTAAGCAAAATGAGCTGTAAATGGAACTGTAACGGCAGGCACCAACAGAAAAGTAAAAACAAAAGCCCACCCAATTGCAAGGCGTTAAGGGTTTGCCTCTTAATGCGGCTCAAGTATCATTCTCGTTTCCTACTCGTTGTTTTAAATACTGTAATTATTAATTAGTATAAGTTATTTACTTAAATCTTTCTTTATTAAAATCTAATTACTTTCTTTGATTCACAATTTAAGGGGACAAATAAAAACACAAGAAACAAAAAAATATGACTAGTGCAAAGAAATGGCTTAAAAGTCAAAACAACAAAAGTATGAATGGAGATTCAATTGGTATAATAATTAGTTATCAAGATATTTTGAAAAGTAAATATTTGAACCAATTGAAATACCATATAATCTTTTTATTTTCGTAAACAGAAGAGAAGGCTTTAATACCGACCAACGTTTAAAACGCCAGTCCCTCGTCCCTTGTTCCTTCCTTCGACATGAGGCATAAAGAGCTAATGGGCCGATCTATATACTTAAGCAGATCAAAACTTTTCAATTGGAATCCAATAAATTGGCCCATTATCGAATAGATATTTAGCAACCCGAGGAAGCCTACGACTTCTACTCGATCCAATAGCGTCTGAAAGTCACTCGCTTAAGTTATTCGACACGTGTCCTTCTCTTAGAGCGAGTAATCTTCACCGCTTGCCGCGCTAAAGTGGGTTAAAGAACGAGAGTTTTTTTTTTTTTGGACATTAGAACGAGAGTTAAGTCCCATGATAATACTGACAGATAAGCCTCTTTGGACTTTGCATTTTAGATTTTTAAGAAGAATGCTATCCGTTGATCTAAGCTGAATAATCTTATCACCGTTGATCTTCGGATAATCCGGATCCATTTTCAATACTCTTACTGCAGAATATAAAAACTCAAATTGCTACAAAATTAGGAATTTCAAGATATAAAGCTTAGTTACATAACAAAGATTGCTTCTTCTTCGCTTCTTTTCTTTGATTGAATTCTGATTTTTTTTATTTTTTGAGGTGAAAATGGAGTTTTCGGAGAGAGTAAAAGCTCGATTGGCCGTTCTCTCTGCGCACTTGGCGGTGTCTGATCCCGTCGGATTGGGCCAGGTGTTGCCGGTGATCGAGCCATGGTGCACATCGGCTCACACGAGTGCTGCACCGCATGGATTACTTAAGGGAAACTTGACGATCGTCGATGAGCGCACGGGGAAGAAATATCAGGTCCCAGTCTCAGAGGATGGTACCGTTAAATCCGTTGATCTTAAGAAGGTATATAACGGGTTGCAAATTGTAATCCTGAACGGAATTGTGAAATCGAGTATGATGAGCTTGATTAATTTACAAGCAGTTGATCTAATTGATTATTTTTATCTGAATTTCGATCCGTCTTACCTATTTCCCCCCGAATCTGAGAAGAAATTTCATGGAAGTTTGTTGGTTTTTCCTTCGTTCTTCTCTGTGCCACCTTAGTACTAAGAAATTGATTTGTTGTATATAGCTTATAGGTGGATTTACATATTTGGTATGCAGATAACGACGGGGAAGGATGACAAGGGGCTTAAGTTATACGATCCTGGTTACTTAAACACGGCTCCTGTTCGATCTTCGATTTCTTACATCGACGGAGATGAAGGAATCCTACGGTATCGGGGATATCCAATCGAAGAACTGGCTGAGAGCAGTACTTTTATTGAGATTGCTTATCTACTCAGTAAGTCTTGACTCTTGATCATCTCGTAGCTTCTTGTTGTTGCTTACTTTTCTTTTGGGGCGTATACTTGTGGACAAGCAAATGTTTGATCATAGCCTTGCTAGTGAAACGGAGATGAAGTTTTATTGGATATAAATTTATCATCTTTTGTGGGTTAATATACTCTTTCTTTTTTTCTCTGGCAGTGTATGGGAATCTGCCTTCTCAAAGTCAGCTAGCTGATTGGGAGTTTACTGTTTCTCAGCATTCAGCTGTGCCGCAAGGAGTATTGGTGAATTTCTTCTCTTTCCTCATATGGATTTCCATACTACTGTAAATTCCAAACCTTCACAAAATGTAAATCTCAAACCAAAGAGGGATCTTGAACATATTTTTTCCAGTATAAGTTGTAAATCTTGCTTGTAAACCATGCTTGTCAGGTGCTGTCAAAAAAAAAAAAAAAAACCATGCTTGTCGGGTCAATGAAAGATACTGGATCGCTTTCAACTATTTCTGCATTATGTCTTACTCACCGTTGTGAATATGATCATGTGTATATGACGAGTGACCATTTAACAACATAACACTAATATGATGTGTATATGATTGGGCAAGGGTCCTGTATTCTATTTGGAAATATTGAGAACTTGGATAGCCGTAGTAAAGTTGCCGATTTTAACAGCATCTTTGACCTGAGATTATTTCTGAATGTTTTCGCAGGATATCATACAGTCAATGCCTCATGATGCACACCCAATGGGAGTTCTGGTGAGTGCGATGAGTGCACTTTCTATCTTTCATCCTGATGCAAATCCTGCTCTTAGGGTGAGTTTTATAATCCTGTTTTTTTTTTGGTATTGTTAAGATGTGCTTTTTCTGAAAATGTCTACGCCAAATCGTTGGGCTTCATTTGTTTCTGTTCTTGATTTCACGGAAATTCCCATTGGGTGCAGGGCCAAGATATTTACAAGTCAAAACAAGTTCGTGATAAACAGATTGTTCGTATTCTTGGAAAGGTATTGTTGTGTCTTTTGATGGTTTGTTTCCTTAACGTGTAATTTGACTGTGAATTAGTTGCGTGACTAGAAAAAGGTTTACAACGTGTTTGCAGGCACCAACAATTGCAGCGGCTGCTTATTTGAGGATGGCAGGCAGGCCTCCTGTTCTTCCTTCGGGCAACCTTTCTTATTCAGAGAATTTCCTCTATATGCTGGATTCAATGTACTTCCCCTCTATCTTCCCTCTTTGTTTGATTAAACACTTTCATTTGAAGAGGGTAGTTATAAAATTGTGCACTGCTTTAGTCAGTTTAGATCCCTTTCTAGCTTCAAACGAGTGTGTAAGAGAGTACATTCTTTAATCTTCCATTGATTACAGGGGAAATAGGTCTTACAAGCCTAATCCTCGTTTGGCTCGAGTGCTGGACATCCTCTTCATACTACATGCTGAACATGAAATGAACTGCTCTACTGCTGCTGCTCGGCATCTTGCCTCTAGGTAGTTATTACTGGTTAGAGATTTTTCATTCAGACTCCTATGAGAGTGTTTAAATCAGTATTGTGTTTTTGCAGTGGTGTTGATGTGTACACCGCTGTTGCTGGAGCTGTTGGAGCGCTTTATGGTCCACTTCATGGTGGTGCAAACGAGGCTGTGCTTAAGATGTTATCAGAGATTGGGACTGTTGAAAATATTCCAGAGTTCATCGAAGGCGTGAAGAACAGGTAACTCTGTACTTAAGAACTACAAGGACCAAGTTATCTAAGCGATGAGTCATGCGACTAATGTTATATCCCTTTTCCATATTCTCAGAAAGAGGAAGATGTCAGGTTTTGGACATCGTGTTTACAAAAACTACGACCCCCGAGCAAAAGTCATAAAAAAACTGGCGGATGAAGTGTTCTCCATTGTTGGAAGGGACCCTCTCATCGAGGTACTGTAGATCCTTGTGCTCGCATATCTAGTATATGGTTTGTCAATTTCCTTCTTTTATGAATGTGGTTTAAAAAAGATTTGATGTATGATGTTTTCAGGTGGCAGTTGCCCTAGAGAAGGCGGCACTCTCTGATGAATATTTTGTTAAGAGAAAGCTTTACCCAAATGTTGATTTCTACTCTGGATTAATCTATAGGTAAAGACATTGCTGAGTCATCTGACCAAATCCTGTAACCATGAAGTTCTTTACCTGAATCTTGTGTGTTGGTAATTGAAATGGGTGAAAACACAGGGCAATGGGATTCCCACCAGAGTTCTTCACAGTCCTATTCGCAATCCCGCGCATGGCTGGATACTTGTCACACTGGCGTGAGTCGTTAGATGATCCTGACACTAAGATCATGAGACCCCAACAGGTAAATGCATTATACAAAGCTACATGCACTCTTAGATAGATCAATTACTTGAATAAAGGTTGTTTAGCTTATGGGTAATTCATAGATACATACATAGATCAAAAGGTTTTTGTTTGGCTCATGACTCATTGGATTGTGTGGCTTCACAGGCCTACACTGGAGTGTGGCTCAGGCATTACGAGCCAGTGAGAGAAAGAACGTTATCAAGTTCGGATTCGGATAAGTTGGGTCAAGTTTCCATTTCGAATGCATCAAGAAGGCGTTTAGCTGGATCCGCGCTTTAGTCTTAGTCCTACTACACATCAATAAAGAAGAAAAACATTGGGATACCTCTGGCCAAACAAGAGAGTCTTCTCAACAATCTGAATCTGTGTTGTTTTCTTTCTCTCGTACTTGAAAGTATTTAACAATACGCCTATCATTATTGTTTGTCTGTTATTTTTAAAATTTAATATGATTTAATAATAATAATGTTGTTACAGGGAAAGACATATATTTTTGATAAATTGCGCCTTTATCGGGAAAGTTCTACAAGATCTTATTCCAGTAACTATAACACATTGCTTTAGTTCTAAAGATTATTTCACACCTAATCTGCATGGAAACGGGAGCGGATACGCGGAAGCGGAAGCGTATGGAAGCGCGGAAGCGAGTTTTTAGAAAAAATTAAGAAACGGGTACGTATTGAAAGCATATATATATATATATAATGAAATACTATTATTTTACGGTAAAAAAAATTG
>OVAY01000565.1:0-52236 GCA_900406395.1 Kernera saxatilis
ATCTAAATTTATTGATATATCATCGTTTAAAAACTAATTTTCAAAAAATATGGACTAAACAAAAAATATTTCTATAAATTAATAAATATTAATTTATCGATAAATTAATATCTCTCTAAATTAATAAAATTTCACGGTTCCGACATTATTAATTTATAGAGGTTTTACTGTANTTATAGAGGTTTTACAGTATTTTTATATTTGTAATATGTATACCGGTACATAAGCACAATCACATCTCATACTTTTGTGACGTGTGTATATATCCACGATGCATCATCATGATACACATAACTCTTTGTTTATGACTAATCATGTGTATGTATGTACTTACGCACACATGTATGATAAATATGTATACAAAACCAAATTTTCATTCATCATATGTATATATAGTCAATTGTATATAACTTACATGTGATTTCAGAAAGATGCTTGGACTGAAGAAGAAGATCAAATATTGATTGAAGCTCACAGAGTTGTTGGAAACAAATGGACCGAGATTGCTAAACAACTCCCTGGACGAGGCGAAAATGCTATTAAGAATCGTTGGAACACCACAAAGCGACGAATCCAATTGATGAAAGCTAAGCAAAATCATGAGAATGCAAACCCGCCCCACAACAACATCCTTGAAAGCTACATAAGCAATGTCACAATCAACAATGATCCTCCTAAAGACACTGAAACCACCGAAAACACTAAGGATGATGATGATGATGGTAAGAATGTTTTTGATGGGGACATGAATATGAGTCTTGACGTTACAACCGTGACTGCGGAACCATTGGTAGATGCGTCTACAACATCAGTTCATGTTCCGGAGCCAGCAACGTCTACATGGGATGATTTTTTTACAGAGCTTTGTGAATCCATGGATCCTCAGATGCTCATGCAAGGATGGGAATAATTTACAGTGAAGGTACTTTCTCATTATCATCTGAGATGATATATCTATCTATCTTTTACAAGACATTTATATTATGTTATTGTTTTGAATGAGCGACTAAGTATTGTCATCAGATATTTCTTTTAATCAAACATTTCCTTCCATCTTACAATGATATGCGTATTTAAAACTTATATTGAATGAGAGTTTCATAATCATAATGGCTATATTAAAAATTGTGTAATCTTATTTGAAAGTCAGAAACAGAGTCGTGATACATCGTCAAAATTACATAAGAAAAACAGAGCATTGTTCTCGTCCACATCCTTCTTATTTTCAACTTTATATCTTCTCCTTATTAATGATTTTAAAGTTTGATTTTATAATAGCTATATATCAATAATTACAATTAACATTAATTATTAGAAAACAACATAGTCAAATAAAACGTAGAAATTGTCAGATTTCTGTAAGTTAACAAGTTAAAATAATTACAATTTTACACTAGAAAACAACATTTTTTGTTTTACAATATTAATTTGTAATATAAAGCTCTTGCTTAGCTATAAAATACCGACCAATAAGATCACCAGAATCGACCACAAACTGTTCTTGAAATCGACCAACACGTCTGCTTCCGAGATCGAACCCGAGATCTTTGAAACTCGGAAGCCCTTCTGCTTGAACTCCATCACCACAAATCAGAAACTGGTTTCCGACAATAAACGATCCAATCGCACGAATCATGACCCCACCGTTGCCACGTGGCTTGCACTGAAGCTTCTCAACGACATGAACAAGTTTCTCACTTGGTAAATCTCCTGCTAATGTGTTGCGAATGTTTGATAATGCTGAGAAGATTTCTGTTGGTCCTGTGTGAATTTTTCCAGAGAAACTGAAAACAAAAACAAAACAAAATTTTGAAAACAAAAGTTTACAAATTTTATGGCATTAGATTTGGTTTTCAGTTTTTTTTGTATAACCGATAAAACCGGAAACAAGTAAAACCGAACCGAAACCAAACCCTAAATCGGATTTGCACATCTCTATGCTTTGCATTGAAACTTGTGTGGGAGTTTTGTTACCTGAAAACGGAAGTTTCAGTGTAGAGCGATTTTGTGTGGTGCCAAAGATCATCAAATCCATCAAAGAGGGAGTAATAATGTATGGTGAGCATCTGAACAGAGCCAATAAGATCATTAATGCTAAGTTTAGTATTTACTAACTAAGCAAAGTATTAAACCATCATACTTACATCTGCTATATCTTTCAATTTCTGAGTTGGATCAAAGATGCTTTGAACAAAACTCGCCAAATCTACTCCTTCCTTCTCGTGTTTTGTGATAAAAGGATGTGTCAGAAGCTGTTCAAGAAACAGAGGAAACACCATTGACATTATATCTTAGTTGCAGATACAAAGTAAATGACACACAAATATAAAGAAAAGTACCCAACTTTTAACCAAATCTTGCTTTAAAATTTAAACCATGAATTTTTCTGTAAAGTACAGAACTTGTAGAGTATATGGCATTTCAATTGACAAACCTGATCAGCTGTTGGTCTAGCATCTGCCTCTTTCTGGAGGCAAGCATCAATGAAGGAACAGAACTCTACTGAAAAATCTTGTTTTGATGGTGTTGGTGATGGATCATCCAAGATCTTCCAATTGCATAACACAAAAAGGCATTATGCATATGATAAATAGTATACAGGAAAAACAAAACAAAGATTTGAGCCAAGTTGATTCACCTGCAACATAAGATTAACAGGTCCTTCATTTGCAATATATGGAAACTCTCCAGTGCCGCATTCAAATAGGGCGAGACCAAGGCTCCATATATCAGCTGGATAAGAATAACTGTCATTCCTAATCCGCTCCGGTGACATGTAAGTGACAGTTCCAACAAAAGTAGCACACTTTGCAACCACCATTTTCAGATATATAAGTTAGAAACTCAAAAAGAATTATTGGATCCATAATTTTAAAGTGTGAGATTCCATCACTAACCATAGCCATTGAGTTCTCGAGACCAGCACTTATACCAAAATCAGTAATCTTTGGTTCTCCTTTGAGATTTACAAGCAAATTTGCAGGTTTAATGTCTCTATGGACAAGATGTCTAACTCCATGCAAGTAGCTCAATCCCTAGAAACGAAATCGCATCACCACGAGTGATAACACAAAAATTGCAGCTTTGATCTTTGTAAATATTGCACATTCAAGAGAGTTAAGTATCTTTACTTGCAGAAGTTTGTGGAACATTGATGAAAGAACCGGCTCAGGTATCTTCTTTGTTACTTTTAAGATATCTGCAAGAGATCCTCCATCCATATATTCAAGAGCTATGCTGATTTGTCCTGAGTCTGGACTATAAAACGCTCCATGAAAATCCACAAGTCCTTCATGACAAGGGGCTTCACACAATGTCCGTATCTCTGTAAGCAGTTGTTGTCTTTTCTCCTGCTCACAAAATCAATAAATATTCAAAGAAACATACTAAACTGAATTAAGATTCTAAGAACCTATAATTCTGTAGTTGCATTACCCTTTCGAAGATATTAATTTTCTTCAAAGCTAGAATTCTATGTTTGGGGATATGAATCGCGCGTTGAACAACGCTGCTAGCTCCGCTTCCTATAGCTCCAAAAACTCGCATTTCATGGGAAGCACATTGATACGTCGTCTCACAACTTTCTGACTCGTCCACATGAGAGGTTGTACATTTTTGTAACCCGAGCTCGTTAAAGTTGTAAACTCCATATGATCTACTAAGTAAATTAACTGTTCCACCATCTGATAACTTCACACAAAAAAGAAGAAGATAAATGTAAACAAATCAGAAAGCATAAGAACATAATACAACTTCTTCACTATAAAATCACATGAAACTTACTAAATATGAATCATTTGGATCTAAAGATGAAGATGAAGAAAAACCCTTCTCAGCATCAAACAATGGAGAAAGCTTCTTCTTTAGCTCCTCCAATGCCGCCATGAATACTTTTTTTCTGTGACACAAACAAGAGTAACTGTAAAAAAAACAAACAAGGTTGCAACAAAACATTGCTAAATCAGGACACCTTTTTTTTGGGTAAGGGCTTTCAATTTCAAAAATTCAGAAACTTTAACTATCTTAGTCAATAAAGTCGATTTCTTTCTTAAAAGAACATAAAAAAAATCCCAATTTCCCTCGGTTTCTTTACATTAATGGATCAAATCAAAGTCGTGATGAGTCAACTAAATTCTCCAGAAACCATAGTCATAATCCACTAAACATAACAGTGAAAAGCATTACAAAACTAATTGTAAACAAATCAGAAAAAGAACTTGAATTTTAAAGAAATCAAGTTAGCACCGGATCAAACAAATTGCAGTTAAAACTGGGAAGAAATCAAGCAAAAAACTAAAATGATATCTCTCATTCTTATAATTACAGTTATATCTTCAAAAAAAAAAAGAAACTTACTTATTGTTACTCAAAGTTTGTTGCTTTTCGATTAACCCTTTTCGCTCATCAAAGGTTTTTTTTTTTTTTTGTATGGGCGTCTTTAAAGATGTGGAAGACGAACCTAACGTTTCTCTTTGAAGAAGCAACCCCAACCGTAACGTTGTATTGTTCTAAGATTTGAAAGATAAACTACGTGACGTTTAGTAAATAATAAACGGCACAAAGTCTAGTTTCTAAATTCGAAAACGTGTTATTGTGTTTTCATGGGCCATTATGCATTTACAGATTGCGTCCAACCATTTTCGGTAGGCCCAAAATTTCATTTTTCAGTCATGAGAAAAAAAAAACATCTATTAACTAACAATAACAATATGTATTATAGTACGAGTTTGAATTCGGATGATTATACAATAACAACATTAGTAAAAGCTATTAGATTATATCTTTTAGTCAAACAAAAATATTTTCAAGCTAACAAAAAAATTAGCTCCAAAGCTGGAAAACTAAAGGTCGCATGAAAAATTATTGAGAAAAGAAAACACGAAAGCTTGATTTCACAAGTGAAAAAAAAAATCGAACTAACAGTAAAAGAAATCAAGCTAATGGAAAGAAGAAACAAATAGTAATGATTCTCTCTTTGTCGGTCTCTCTCTATAAGGTAATGGAAATGCATAAAAAACTCAAAAGAATCTTTATTTCACGAACTATTACCCAATGTTTCAATAAATGCAAATTGAACCCTGGTTTCAAACTCGGGACTTGAATATTTTTCGGATTTGATGGTTTTCGACCTCTCTAAAATCTTTGTTAATGTTCTACCAAACTTTGATCAGTTTGAATATCTATCATCTGGTTGTTTATGCTTCGTTGTTGTTGTTTTAGCCGATAATTGGTAAATATCAGATCGTGTCATATATCTACCAATATCTGCAATTAGTGAGGAATTAAAGTCCTCCTTCACATGTACAAGGAGAATATCAGTTTATCTTGGAACTGAAATTTCAAATTTTGGACATTGAGGGGATGAACGAATAGCTGAGCAAACCTGACAAAAGAATTAAAAAAACAAATATCAAATTGTTGAAAGAAAGTGATGTTGCTTATAATACTAGATAAACAGAACGTGCAAAAGTTTTTGTTGAAGGAACAAGAGATTTAATGTCACAAACCTTTTCAGAGCACCTCTAAAGAAGCTATTATCGACTTCCGTATTGAAAGTAGTTGCACTATTTTTGTACATGCATTTGACATGCCACCATGTTCGCTCACGAAAGCTTTTAGCTAGAAGAAACAAATGACAAATGACATAATACAAATGTTATAACCAAACTTATCCAATATGTCAATCATGTTAAATAAGAACTTGTTAGGTGGCATTATGCAAATGAGAGTCTGGATTAGAATTAAAAAAATTTCCAATATGTCAAACTTGTATATTGGCATCATACAAATAAAAGATGATCTTAGCTCATTATCCACGAAGACCATATGTTCAAGTAGATGCGATAAACCCGGTATTTCAAGGGGGTCCAAGAAACTGTCAACTCTCATAGTCATTGTTGTAGCTGACTGAAAAGTTTTTCTGTCTGATAACGCTCAGTCCATTATCCAGCATTATCGATTTGTATTTTTTATTACACTGTTTTCCTTTTCTTCCTAGCCATCTTCATTAAAGAAGAAGAAAATATTATATAATGTTTGGCTTGTCCACAAAAACACAACCAAAACTAGAAACTAAAGATATATGCAACCATTATAAAAATGATAGTGAAGTTAATTTTTTAACTTGCCAGATATCTGATCAGACAACTTACCTTTCCTTGTTTGTTCCTATTTTATTTAATTTAATTTGCGATACAAAAATTAAAACAACTTTCTATTTTAACTCAACTTTTTAAAATTTAATTCTAAATTAATGATGTCAATTTGTTGTCGCATAAAATTAAACTATTTATAGGGAAAGCAATTGGTATCAAGATATATTTTTTGATATACATCACATATTTTTGTCATTCGTACATTTTATCATATATTTCTTACATTTTACATCATAAATATAATATAATATTTTGATTTATTAATTTTAAATTTTAAATCTAATTTTGAATTTTTAACGTCAACGACTAAAAATTTCAAATTAACTACCCAAACTTTTTTATTTGAACAAAAAACGTTAGTCAACCGTTAGTTTAACTGACTCAGCTGACTCGTATCTATCAATTACAAACCTGGTCGATGACAAGAACTTTCAGTTTAGGAGAATTTTGAAGCAACAACACAAATGGTTCAAACCGATCTAACCCCCAAGGACGTATTTTACACTCGATAAGCTGGGAGAAGTTAATGGCTTCACAACACGCAATCTGCAATGAGGATGAGCTGGCAGAGAAGACTTGAGCTGTGAAGCTAAGAAGGAGAGAAGGTTATTCAAACAAACAGAAGAGAATAGCTAATGAAGAGTATTGTGTGAGAGAGGCTTGTATTTGGTATAGTGTAACAGACTTAATAATTGAGAGAGTTTGTTTGGGCTCAGAGACTTGCTGTTGATAAGGAATTAGGGATTGTGTAACTTAGTTCTTATCACCTTGCTCCATCTTCCTAAGCCCCGAAAACTCAAATCTTTTGCATTTAATCGCTGGATTACTTGAAATCTGTTGTCCTGTCTCAGCTCGTGTCTTATCACGAAGAAGAAATGATCATTGATTTTATGTAGTTTTAAAGACATCTAGTTTCTGGAACTGGACAGAGTACTCTCTCACAAACGAATCATTCGTGCAAGTAGACATTTTCTCAATGTGCCATTGACCAGATCCCATCTTCGAAAAGCTTAACTATTATTTCTTAATTATTAAATACATAATAAAGTTTTGGCATCCTTAAAATATAAACCAACTATTTAACTATTATATTTCAAATACATAAAGTTTTGGCATTTTTAAAAAAATACATCAACTAATTTGAAATAAAAGAATTATATAATTTTGTGTATGGAACTTCTTAGTGGTTTTTATTTCTTCTTATTTTTTAAGTTGAGATCTTTTAAAAACAAGCAACCGCCGATAAAAGAAAAAAAAGGATCAAATAACTTTGAATTTTTTTTTGAAAACGAATAACTTTGAATTGAAGTACATGCATAGGTGAGTTTTCTTTTGTCTTGTTTTCAATTTTTGTCAGCGGAGTAAGCGAAAACATCTTTTAAATCTCGTGAAATAAAATCAATAAATAAAATAAAAAAACAAAAAAGAAGAAAAAAGTTGAAACTTGGAAATCATGCAAAGCCACACCTCTACTTCTCTAACATCTCACAGTCTTAGGTGTCCTCTTCTCATCACTCCAACTCCTTCTATAAATAAACTTCTCAAAACCTTTTTAATTTTATTACAAATTAAGAAGAACAACAAAAAATTAGGAACCCCAAAAAAAAGAGTAGACATTTGCTCAGTATTATCTTGTAATGGCGGATACACATCGCGTCGATCGTAGTGATAGGCACTTGCAATTTCAGTCGCCGTATGAAGGCGGCCGAGTTCAGCTTCAGTATGAAGGCGGTGGTGGTGGTGGTGGCGGCGCCGCCCGTGGCGGTTACAAGAGCATGATGCCTGAAAGTGGCCCATCTACCACCCAAGTATCGTTTCAATTGCATTTTTTTCTTAATCTTCATGCATAAACAAATTAACAAAAAAGAAGAAGTTAATGATATGATTCTTGGGATCAAATGAGCCTTTGTCTTAAAAGTCAGGAATTTCTTGTTTTAAATTATGATAAAGATATTGACACTCTAAAATGCTACTTTCAATATATATATGGTTACATAAGATCTTATTATTGTGATTGTTAGTTAAATATAATTTTTCTGAAATTTCACCTAAAAAAAGTCCGATCGATATGATTACATGCATATATATACCTTTTCTTGATCTTATTATTATGAATGTTAGTTAAATATGATTTTCAAAAGATCACTTAAAATGGTTGAAACCGATACGGCTATATGCATATACCTTTTTCTCTTGGCTTTACAATGATTGCTAATTAAACATATTTTTGTTATTAGATCCATTAAAAATGGTTACATGCATATATAGATGTTTTTCTTGATTTTATTATAAGGGTTACTTGTTGTTAATTTAACATCTTTTTTTTAAAGGTATTATCCCTTTTGGTGGGAGTACCCGTCGTCGGTTCGCTGCTTGCCTTAGCCGGTTTACTTCTAGCTGGTTCGGTGATAGGTTTACTGGTGTCTATACCGCTTTTCCTCCTCTTCAGCCCGGTTATAGTCCCGGCGGCTCTAACCATTGGGCTTGCGATGACGGGCTTCTTGGCCTCCGGAATGTTCGGTTTAACCGGGCTTAGCTCAATCTCGTGGGTCATGAACTATCTTCGTGGGACCAGGAGCAGTGTGCCTGAGCAATTGGAGTATGCTAAGAGGAGAATGGCTGATGCGGTTGAATACGCCGGACAGAAAGGTAAAGAGATGGGCCAGCAAGTGCAGAGTAAGGCCCAGGAAGCTAAACAGTATGATATTTCTAAGGCCCATGAAACCAAGGGTCATGAGGCTACTCAGAGGACAGTCGTAGCATGATAAGTTTCTCTTTGAGGGTAATTATGTATTTTCACTAAGATGTCCTCCTTTTCTTTCTGCATTTTCACTATGAATGTCCAGTGTTTTTTTTTTGGTTTTTTTTGTTTGAAGTCAAGAATCGTGAAGTGTTTGTGTCTTTTTTGTAAGCATGAAAGATCGCAAGTGTTGTATTTTGAATGTTCAATAATTTCTCCATCCTCTAATGTCAAAAACTCTGAATGTTTATATATGTAATAATAATTAATAGAATATATCATGGAACATCTGATATACAACACTTATAGTTTAACTTCTATAGGTGTATTGAATGTTTATATTTGTATGCAACTTTACATGTACAGTGAAAGAGAAGATGAGAATTGAGAAACTACCAATAATCTCTGCAAGAGCATGATCCTTCTGAGAAATGATGAAACCTCTTAGAATCTCTAATAATGAGTCTCCTTTTCTCAATCAAAGATACTGCTTTTGCTGTTTCATGACAGTCTCCACATATTCTAAGATTCTTCCTTATGATTATTGGCTCCATTGGACTAATCTCCAAAAGCCCAAACGCCATTGCAAGCTTCTCACTATGTTGATTGATCATTTCCTCTTTCACATCTTCATCTACATCATGTAATACAAACTCTGTTCTTGATTTAAATCCCAATTCATTCTTCATCTTCTTTCTAATCTCTTTTAGCTTCTTCTGTATCCTCTCTGATTCAGGATGAGACCAATCTCCAACAACAAACTTATGAATCTTTTTACCATGTTCAATGTAGCTACACCCTGAAGCTCTTACAAGACCTTTCTGTTTCATAAGATTCCTTATTCTTGAAGCATCTTTCCATAGACCAGAAGCTGAATAGATATTTGATAGCATTATGTAGTTTCTACCATCACAAGGTTCTAATTCAAACAATCTCTCTGCGGCTTCCTTACCGATTTTGGTATTTCCGTAAACCCTACAAGCACCAAGCAAAGCTCCCCAAACACCAGAACTCGGCTCCATTGGCATCTCTTTGATCAATCCGTAAGCATCCTGAAGAAACCCGGATCGACCCATGAGATCAACCATACATGAGTAGTGATCTAACCTCGGCTCAATCCTGTATCTTCTCGACATTGTTTCGAAATAATGCTTCCCTTCTTCGACAAGACCCGAGTGACTACAAGCATTCAACAAGTGAGTGAAGGTTACATGATCAGGACTAATACCATAGTGAACCATTAGCTCAAAATGCTTGATTGCGTCTCTTCCAAACCCATGAGTAGCATAAGCAGCAAGCATTGCTGTCGACGCCATGCTATCTGGAGAAGTAATCTCCAGAAAAACCGTAGACGAATCCTCCAACCTCCCCAGTTTTGCATACAAATCTAATAAAGCCGTCGTGATACACTTGTTCGCATTGAACCCACAAAACATGATTAGCCCGTGAATTCCTTGCGCCAGTCTCACTGTCCCAATGGCTTCACAGACACGGAGAACAGCAAGAAAAGCGGCTTGATCAGGCTTGTTCCCAACCCTTCTGCTCATGTTGAAGTAAGCCAGACCTTTCTCGGCTAAACCGTTTTGAAAGTAAATCACAATCATCGTATTCCACGAAACCAAATTCTTTACACTCAAATCCTCAAACAATTTGCAGGATGAAGTCAAATCTCCAGTCTTTCCATACCAATTGATAAGAGCATTCACAACTTTCACTTCCTCAAGTACACCAGATTTCATCACCAACCCATGAATGCAACGTCCCTCTTCTCTACTTCTCCCATGAACACAAACCGAGATCATCGACATAAATGTAACTTCATTGGGTCTAAAACCCACCCCAGATCTCATCATCCTAGACAATGCCTCAAAACATTTACCCAAATATCCTCTCCCTGAAAACCCAGATATCAAAGAGTTCCAGGAGATTAAATCTCTCTCAGGCATTTCATCGAACAGTTTCTCTGCGCAAACTTCATGACCCAGTCTCAAGTAACATCCAACAAGCTGGTCCCCAATGAATCCATGGCGATAACTCACAGTCTTCACTACTTTACAATGAAGCGAACGGCATAGGAAAATGGAGACGCAAGAGGCTATAGAATCAATCAGTGATGAAACATTTGCCATCTAAACTCCAAGAATTATAAAGCGGAGAAGAAGATCGTTCTTGAACAAAACTAGGTCGGCTCAAAAAGCTTCGCAGCTACAAAAATCTGTGCTTTGAACATGAAAACACATTTGCTTTTATCATCTCTCACATACTTAGCTTTCTCTCATCTTCTTTACTATATCAACGGTCGAATACAGATTTTATAACTAAAGTTTGATTTTTTTGAAAACTCTTTTTTTTTTTTTTTACAATTTTAAAGACGAGTTTATTATAAATTCAAAACCGGTATTACAAAAATTACCGGTTTAAATCTCTTACATCAAACCGTCTCGTTGGTTCAACCCTTGGATCATGTACTTACAACTTAAGCTGTTTGGAACAAACCCAACTCTCTGCATTCTTTCCTGAAGCTCTAACACTTTAGTATATCCACTTCCCGTTTCGCAAATCGCTTTAACAAGCGAATTGTAACTCTCTAAGTCTAAGATTCCAAACTCCATAGCAAAGAAAGCCAATAAACTCTCAGCTTTAGCGAAATCCAATCCCTTGCAGTATCCATTAACCAAAGCTCCGCATATGAAAGAATCCGGTTTTACTTCAGCATCAAGCATTTCCGCCATCAAAGACTCGGCTTCATGGTTCCTACCAATCCTACACAAGCAGCAAATAAGAGCTCGGTATGTCTTGACATCAAGTACTTGATTCTGGCTTGTGAGTTTCTCTTTTAGAAGCAATGCCTCTTCGATAGCATCACAACGGGACAAAGACTCGATTAAGTTATTGTAAGTCTCTGGTTTAGCTTCGTGACCTTCCTCCTCGCTGATTCTTTCTAACAGATGCTTTGCTGCAAATGGCTTACCTTCCCGGCATAAACTTTCTATCAGAAAGTTGCAAACTTCAAATGGGATGGTAACCTTCAGCCTTCTAAGCTCGACAACAAAATTAACAGCTGCAAGTAACCGTCTTTCTCTCACAAATCCTTCAACTATGATCTTACAAGTGAACCTATCGGGAACAACGCTATTCCCAAGCATTTCGTGTAACAGCCTCTTCGACTGTTCCATCATTCCTTCTTTGCAATAAGCATAAATAAGAGTGTTGTAGGAGTTACAATCAGGCGTAATTCCTCTGTCTATCATCCTGTGGAAAGTCTGATGAGCTTCTCTGACTCTCCCGTCTTTACAAAGACCTTTGATAAGCGATGTATAGGTAACTAAATCCGGCACAACACGCCGCCGATACATGATCTTGTAAAGATAAAACGCTTCTTTCAACCTTCCTCTTCTACAATAACTAGCCACTAGCGTGTTATAAGTTACCAAATCAGGCTCAAAGCCTTCTTCTTCCATCTTCTCCAAAAAGTCATTGACTTCATGGAAATTTGAATCGTTGCAGAACACGTTAGTAAGAATGTTGAATGTATGCGTGTTGGGATGGATTCCCACTCTACACATCACGCGATACACTTCCCAACACTCGTCCATCAAATCCAATTTCAGCAATCCATTCAAGAGATGATTACAAGTGACAACACTAACACGAAAACCGGAATCAATCACCTTTCGAAAAGCCGAAAACCCTTCTTCTACCAAACCCAATTTCAGGTAACCTTTAACAAGCATATCGAAAACAGCAGGATCCCAATTGCATTCATCAGCAGCAGAAACCAAAACACTGAACACATCTTCTTCTTCTTCTTCCTCCTTAGATGGCAATTCCGCAACTAACTCAATCAATTCACACAGAAACTGCATAGCCAACGGAAACTTGTTCGACCAAGCAAGAATGTGAAGCAACAAACAGTAGTTACCAACATCTGGTCTCTTACCCAAATCGAATTTAACCCAAGTAAAAAACGCAAGAGCTCGAGACGAATCTGATTGAAACCTAAGCAAAACCCTAGAAATCTCACGATCACCCAGATGAGTAATCAGCGATTTTACCTCGTCACGAAGGTTAGATAAGACGAAATCACGCTGCTTGAGAGTCGAACAGATGACATCGACGATTTGATTAGGGTTTTGAGTCTGGGGAAGTAAATTGTAAAGCGGATTGAGGATGATTGGCTTAGGTAAATTATCACATCGCGGAATTAACTGCAAAGAAGAAGAAGAGGAGAAGAAGCTGTGCTTAGAGAAATCTCCACGAAGATTTCGTCTGAGAAAAGCACCAGTAAGTAGCTTCATAAGAAATTGAACGAACGAGAGAGACGAGAGAGACGAGAGAGTGAAAGTGAGAAAAATCGAATTTCAAAATCTTGAGTTTTTGATTTTGTCCCACATCGGAAGTTAAGTTTTAATATTGGAAGTATATATATAGAGAGAAAAGCAAATCTCGTTGTGTTCGTAGAAAGGAGAGATGGTTGGCATCTCCTCTGACAGAGACGGGATTGACCTTCGGGTCTTTGAACACATTTCGGTTAAGGCTCTCCTCCTTCGGGTCGGATCTAACCCAATTTTTTTGGGCTTTTTTCTTTCTCTATTGGGCCTAAATTCTCGGCCTAAACAAATAAAATGACAAAAGTAAAATTCTGACATTGAAAAACTTAACAGTACATACAATATTAATCTTTCATAAATTTGTTAAATGAAAATGGAGAGAGCATATCATTTGTTATTTTTTTATGTTATTTTTTATATGAAACAAACATAAATCTCTAAAACATACTACAATGAAATGGAAAGAGACTAAACAAAGTTCTTTTTACACATAACATATGTTAAAACTTAAAAGACTAAATAAAGTTTTTTTCACCGAAAATAATTTAAGGTCCCAAGCCCATAAAGCCCAAGGACAGTTAGGGTTGAAGTGTTCTCAACCCCATATCACCCTTATATAAATGTTGATCGTTGTTATAGCAAAAAAGAAAAAAAGAAATTTGTAAACAAGAGAACAAAAAAAAAAAAAAAAAAATTAATTGAAATGAGTTTTCGACAACCAGCGCACCATCTTCAAAGCCGATGCTTCCTTACCGACAACAAGGACCATCGTTGAGTGGGCCTCCCGCATCCAAATAGCCCAATCCGTTGCGGTTGGGTCCAAATTGCCCAACTCGCATCCAAATAGCCCATATACATACAATATTTATCTTTCATAAATAAATAAGAAAATATTAGAGGTACTGATACAGATTATACCACTTTATGATTCAAATACGTCCAAATATTTTGTAATTCTTTTAGAAACTTAAATTAATTGAAAAAGTTAATAACAACATTATGATTCAAATTCTCAGCCAAATTACAATAAAATTACCAGATATAAAATTATAAACGTTGAAAATAAATATGAAGCTAAACTTAACAGAAACATTAAATATTATTTCATAAATAAATATGAAAGTATTAGTGGCAATACAAATTATACCACTGAAAACAAAACAAAAAACAAAACAAAAATCCTCACTTAAAGCCAAAAACAACTTATACCTTAATGGGTAAAATCTTAATTAATTGTTCACTCTCAGAAACCATTAAAAAGACGGCACGGAGTTTATAAGGAGTTTAGAAGGAAACAAATAAGCACCTTCATAAACTCTGAAGTCTAAAACAAATACTCAATAGAAGACAAACCCTCTGGACCAGACCAAGGCACTTGAACCATCACCATTGAATCTTCATACTCAAACTCAACAACTTCACCATCAATTTTGCAGCTCACAGGTTCTCTCGATGCATAAACCCTAAATTCTCCGGCTCCACGAACTCCGATCTCAACAGATTCATCATGATACACCAAAGATCGGATCGCACCGCTCGTGTTTAGCATGTTAACCAATCCGATTGGTGCAAACCGAACCGAATTTCCCTCAATGGTGACAACAGGGGAAACAGTGATGAGCTCAAACTTGAAAGGCTCTAAAGTGAGCTCGAGATCGTCGTTTGGTCCAGACAACACAAGCTTCTTGGATTGAGACAAGAACAAAGCAAACTCTTCTACGTTTTCAATGGAGATTGGGTTGTTCCCACTGTTCCACTCAACGTCCTTAGGTTTTGTTGTTGCGGTTAGCGTGTTAGAGAATTGAGAGAAGCACTGGTTGCGTCTGGTTTCTCTGCACCATCCTCCTCCTTGACAGTTGAATGCTCCGATAACTCCAGTGTACTGTCAGAAGAAGAAAAGACAAAACAAGAAACAAGATTGTAAAAAAACAAACAAAACCTTGTGAACCAAGAAATGAGTCAAATCAGATGAACTTAAAAGCACCATTGAGATTTCAAAATTGATCTAACACTTTTAGTCTAATAAACCCAAAATTAGATCCATACAATCCTAACATGACCTCTCTTCATAACTTAAGGTTTATAACATATTCCATTTGTTTAATCCCTAATCAGACTATTTATCAACAAATAGGACCCTAGAACGAGTACTAATTCGCTACAAATAGACCAAAAAGCCCAAAAAGCCCATTGAATTTCAAGATTCACCCTAGATTATATCTTCTAAGACCAAATTAGATCCATTTGAAATCAATGATAGCTCATTATGGAGGTTATAACTTATAATGGATTCCACTTGCCAAATCACTAATCATGCTAATTAGGCTATAAAAAGGGCCCAATAAAGGCCCGTTAAAAGCCCATGAAAAGAAAGCAGTATTACCTTGTTCAAGTTCCAAATCTTGAGCATGGTTTTGCCATCGTGAAGAGGGTCTTCAAAGAGACGGTCACGAGTTGGGAGAGCATAGTACTCGCACCTCAAGATGGAACCGTCAGGCAAAACGAGTCGCTTCAAGAGATCGAAATCGTGCTGGCCCACGCAATCGCTGATGTAAATAGGCCCACCAGAAATGGCCCGAGAAGCAGCATGGAACTCAGCACAAGGATGTGTGGACTGAAACATGTCCCAATCAGGCTGAATGAAATTTCCCATCCAGAGACTGTTGTATGCACAATGCACCATGTGACATCCTTGTAGCCAAAACGTGCCGTTTGGATCACCCGATGGATCCGTGCACCAAAAGTCATCACCTAAATCCAATATTAAATCCAATTAAATCAATAATGTATATACATTTAATAATATCTCATATTTGGAAGAATTATTAAAATAGTCTAAAATGAACCTATATTTAAAAGTACTTACCGACACGACCTAGAGCGATGGCTTCGGTTCCAAGGAACATGAAGTCATTACAATGCTCCATGCTGGCGATAACGCCGTTACCGTTAAAATGCTTATTCACTGATGACGTCAACGCCTTGAAGTAAGCTTTAGCCAAGTCAACTCTCCCGCCATATTTCTCGCTCAACATCTCCAATATCTGCAATTAAATAAATAAATAAGCCACGTGGTTTAACTTAATTAATCCGTTAACTCGGACGGAAACTTACGTGGATGACGTCAACTTTAACGCCGTCAATACCGACGTTTTGAAGATGAGAGTGAAGACCTTCGTAAAACTCTTTCACCATGTCCGGCGAAACAAGTCCGATTCCGGTCTCAACGATCTTATCGACGGCGAGATCTTCCATTGTGAGTTTAAGTCCCGGAGAGAGCTCTGGCCGGATAATAGTTGACGGCGGAAGAGTCGGAGCTCCGGGACGGAGACCTCCCCAGTAACCGCAAAGTGCGTGCCAGACGTAGATGTAATCGACGGTGGAAAATTCATCTTTCAGATCTCTGACGAAAGCTTTCATTCCGACGTCGTTTTCGTCTTTTGGAGAGACGTAGTCTCTGAATTTGTAGTTTTCTTGAAATTTCAGAAGCCTGTAAAACCAGATTAAACCGGTGTGAGGATTTCCAAACCAAAATCAAACCGATAATAGAATTCGATAAAATGAAACCATACTGATCTTAGGAGTAATTGTTGTTAAAACCAAACTAAACCGTTTACAAGAAGACCAAAATAAATAAATAACACTCGATGACTACAGGGAAAACTGATTTATTCCAAATTATACCGTTGTAAGGATTTGAAAACCAAAATCAAACAGATAATATAATCAGATCTTTTATCAAAAAAAAAAAAAAAAAAAAANTTTTTTTAAAAAAAAAAAAAAAAAAAAAATATATATATATATATATATAATCAGATTGGAATTAAACCAAGATAAGCGCCATTTAAAAACCGTTTAAAACAAGACAAAATAACTAAAACCCTGTTAAATGAAGGCCAAAATAAATAGTACATAACAATTAAATGATTAGTACCAGATTTAACCGGTATGAGGATTGAAACCCAAAACTCAACCGAAAACATGATCAGATCGGATCTAAGCGCCAAAAAAACGATTAAACCACCGACATTAAAATGATTAGACCAAGTTAAACCGGTTTAAAACAAGACAAGATAACTAAAATCATAGACAAAATAACATAAAATTGGGAAGGTTAACCGGAATAAACCAACCTGCAAGGCATTTGCTCGCCGGCGACGGTACAAGTCATCCCTTCGACATCAATATCATCGGAATCATGTCCAATCGACTGCCAACCGTCGTCGATAAGCACCAATCCCGGCGGACAACCACCGTCGACGAGACACTTAACACCTTTATGAACTCCGTCAGGATTCACCGTCAAATAAAACGCGTCCCACGTGCACCACCCGAATTTATCGACGATTCCCGGCGGCGATTTCTCTTCCATGAGCTTAAAGGTATTCAAATGAACCCTAATCACTTTCATCGCGTTTTTCACGAGCTTAAACGGATCATCTCCGGCGTGAAGGTACACAATCTGACGGAAATCCGACCCGGTGACTTGGGTCGACCCGGATTCGACACAGACAGCCACGTCATCGTCTTCTCCGGATTGGAATGATGAACGAAAGGAGCCTTCTAGAAGCGGCAATAGAAGAACATAAGGACGACCCGGATCCGACCCGGATTTATCAAGGATGATGATTTGGGTCTCGTTCTCGATATCGGATCCATTTGACCCGACCCAATGAGTAGTCCACCAAACCTTGAAACGGAATATGCTCATGAATCGGATATTCTTGAGTTTTCCGATGGATGCCACGTGGCGACTCTTGGGCTCGCCGTCGAGGTTAAACCCGACGAATGAACCGGCGGAGACGTCGATGGGTTCGCCGTCTTTGTCGGTTAAGTAAGGTGAAGAAGTGAGGGTAACGTTAACCGGAACATCGGTTAAGACAACGTGACCATTGGCTAAGAGATTAGAATCCTCTAGCCGGAAAAGAGGCTTTCCGGTAAAGTCAATGCCGTTGACTCCGGAATCGGATTTGGTTATGCTCGGTGGTGCCATTTTTCCCGATGAGATTTTATGGTTTTGGATAGGTTAAGTTGGATTAGGTGAAGGAAGTAGAGAGTAATTTATAGAGATTATGAATCTTTAAACTTTCCTAATTTTGATAATTTGATGAGATTATGGATCGCAAGAAAGTTGGAAATGTCCATATACTTATAGATTTCATACGTCGACATGTAAGGAATGTGTAAGAAAATGGAACCTTCTTTCTCTCTTTTTTTTTTCTATGTTCTTTTCATATTTTATTAATTTATTTAATTTTATATATTTTGATATATTTGTTTAGTTTCTTTCGAAATCTTTATGTAGGGCAAGTTGGATTTGCTACCTTTAGATTTGGTCGTAGCAAGAGAATTAAAATATTATATACACGGTTCTCGTAGCAGACAATTTTTTAAGTTTTTATATATTGCGACTTTAATTCGGCTACCGACAGATGTAACTCTCGCAGGTGGACAATAATCCAATATTAATTTTAAAATAGTCACTCAACAATTACATTCATTTTCATTTTTCTAACGGCGATTTGAGGAAAAAATGTGACTATCCATAATATATTCGAAATTGATTACTTTATTGCCTAAATCTTTAATGGATTCGGATTTTCGATGTTTTGAAATGCTTATAGGCATTAGTGATTGACTGAAATCACCACATTCCTGTTTTGGTATCGAGAAAACAAAACACTTAATGAGATTTCGGAATTTAATACGGTAATTTATCTTTATATTCGGTTTTAATTCAGTTATGTCATCTGTGGTTTAGAAAACGAATTAGATTATTCTCATTTGATTCTGTCCATATTCAAATTCCATTTTTAGATGTTAATAAAAATGACCGTGATCTGGTTCATCTCAAAACATTTTCATTTATTTATCCATATTAAAAAATTTCAATTTACACCAAATTGGCATCTTTTTAAAAAAAAATAAAAATAAATGATAAACAGCGACCTTCATTTGTAAATAAAATTAAGCTGGAAAATGTAAGAATTTATTGAAATGGCATATGTGACAAATAGGTTGGTCAGGTCACCTTGTAAGGGATTTGAATCATTTGATGTCTCACTCCTTGAGCTAAGCAAGAACATTCAAAGTCCTTGTCCTAACTGTGCTTATGCCACGTATTATCTACTTCGCTTGATCGAGTCTATTTTTTTGTAATAAACAACCGACCGACCAAAAGATTAAGGTCATATCATATGGTTTCCGTTTGGATAACCAATTGTTCTTTTATCAAAGAATATCACGTGGAGATCTTAAAAATAAGACAACGCTTTAATTGAAAACTTATGACGAAAGAAATCCAACGGTCGTGTGAAGCAGTTACATTTCTATTTCTTGCACCGACTAAACAGATATTTAAGATCACACATTTTATTAGTATTATATAGAAAAGAAAAGAGTAGCTGCACCTACCTAAAATAAAGGATAATTAAAAAAAAAAAAAGCAAATGATCAAATATGTGAAATGCATTATAATTTTTTTTTTTTTTTTTTTTTTTTAAAAAAAANTTTTTTTTTTGTCAACGAAATGCATTATAATTTAAAGTTAAAATATTTCATACAACTTTACGCGTGAACATATGCTAATAGTCTAATACTATAAATAATTTGTTTTTTGGTGATATGTGATAAAAAGTAATTTTTTTCAGTTACAAACGTGATAATATTTCCTAAAAGTATTATTATAAAATATGTTTGATATATCTCCGCAAAGTCCCAGACATCCATGTGAATTCCACAAGATCTTGTTTGCTTAAACCCGGGCGACGTAAATAAATGCGTAGCCTCAACTAACTTAGAAAATCCATTTGATTAAATTTAAAAGCATTTGACACATGTTAATACATTAGAGATTATCACTAATATTTGACAAACATAAATAAACATATGTCACTAGCTTGAAAACATATGTCAACTGAACATAAATAAACACGATACATTATGTTTAAACAGACAAAAGAAACCTCTGGTTTAAAATACAGAGAAAACTAGTTAATTACAAGCAGACTTTACTTCACAAGCATTTCTTTCACGACCAAACAGGAACTACTGTAAGATAGCTAAGATGATAAAATTTACTTGCGTTTTAGGTCGGCAAAGTTTGGATAAATAATTGACCGGTCTGATTTATTTACTTTCGAATATTCAATAAGACTAAATTAATAATTGTAAGTTTGTAATTGTTATTAAGTTTTTTAAAAGACAAACTATTATTTCGAATCCTATTCTAACTAACTTGTCCGAAAAAAAAAAAAAAAACTAACTTGTCCGACTAAATTACCTCTCTAGTAACGAATACAAACTTTCCACGTGGACATTTGCTACTAGTATTATACGTGTCATGTAACAACTGGACTCAGTGGGTTGAGATATTTGAACAATTGAACACAAATGTTATTTTTCTTTGGACATGATTATTATTCTTATTCTTATATTTTTTTCTTTATTATCAAAGTTCTTATTCTTATTTAATCACCCTTTTTGTAAGGTTCGTTAGAAAGTTGAAGTGACAGGTTCACGCGTCTTATCTAGAGTTTGGTGGGTTCATTTTATCTCATTGCTCGAGAGATATCTCAAGTCTTAGAGACGTCAAGCAGTTCTTTAAAGGTTTTGCTAAACAGCACGTAGTCCTTCTATGAAGAAAACTTACAGTACTTAAAAAGCACATAGGAGTTGTCCCTCAGCCCATTTACTATAACTATATCTCTTCATTGGGCCAAGCTTTTCCGGCCCATATACCTTTATTTTTTTTTAAAATTTCCTAGCCCATATACTTCGATCTTAGATTCTTAGGAGATAACTCGGTTAAAGCTGGGCCAAAATAGATTCAAAGACAAATTTCGCCATTTCATACTTTCTTACACACGTGGCTCTCATTTGTGCTGACGTGTATTACACTTGTCTTAAAAGGAACACATTATTTCCCGTGATAGAAAAAAAAAAATTTAAGAAATAAAATTACCTTCGCAAAGAACCGTTGATCATCAAATCTTCAATCTTTAACCGTTGCTCCGGTCCTAAAAAGGTAATTTTACCAAATAGCGCGTAGCACTAGATTATGCCTCTTCCTTTATACTATTTATGAGTCTTGAAGCTTCTCTGTTTTTCTTTCCTCAAAAGCAAATTCATCCTCTGGTTTCAAGCTACAGCCTACAGGTATGGCTTCTGATTCTCCTTTAGTCATTTCGCTTAAAAATCTCCGATTTATTTTCCCATAAACTAGTACAAATCTTCTCGCATAATGTTATAATCATATTTTCTTGTCTTTATAAAAACACACATTTTTTAACATCTTAAACATATTTCTACTAATCAAAGGCATCGGTTTGCGTTTGCGATTGGCTGATTATATTTTAATATCCAAAAACAGAAAATATATTATAATTCAAAACTGGAGTTTGAAACGATGTGATTATAATAGTATACTGACTAGGTCTTGAGTATTGGTTTGTCTTTGCCTTTCTTTTTCAAATGAAGTCATAAATTTTTACATTTTAAACAAAATTCATTTAGTTATTTGTTAACTTATGTTTGATATTAACATTTGTATTTGAATTCTGCAAAAATATCTTATGAAAACAGAGAATGTTTTGTATTTCAAAATGTGAGTTTTTTTCTGGAATTTTTAGTTGAAATGTTAACATAAAGACAAACGCCAATGCATTTGTGGAGAAGACTGTAACTTTCTACTATATTTGATAGAACATTAGAGAGAATTGTGAATATTTATGTTCTGATAAGTACCATATTATTTACATTAGGCGATTTAAATGGCGAATGTTCCCAAGATCGGAAAGGCTGTTTATAAGGGACCAAGCATAGTCAAGGAGATAATCTATGGAATAACACTAGGCCTTGCGGTTGGAGGGTTGTGGAAAATGCATCATTGGAACAACCAAAGACGAACGAGGGAGTTCTATGATTTGCTAGAGAAGGGAGAGATCAGTGTTGTCGTGGAAGATGAGTAGTGTTCGTGTACGTTCCTCGGTTTTATCTTACATTATATAAATCGATTTGAGTTTGGATACATAAACATGGAAGAATTGAAAATGGTGCGTTGTATGCTAGTTAGAGTGTGCCGTGTGTGTAATTGATGTGAATTTTGGTTGATTGTTTTCTTGATGCACGAAGGGATTTATTATCTTATAGGAGTTTCAAGATCAAGAACCAAAAGGAATGCGTTTTGGTTTTGTTTCAGGGTATGTTTTTTTTTTTTTGTTTCTCAATAAAAATGTTATAAAACAATGGGAATTTTAGATGTTTTGGATATGTTTATAGGTTAGTGTTTTGTTGAAGAAGGATATATTGTTAAACCACTAGAATTTAAGTTTGTGAAATCGATATCCATACAATCTTCTCTACCGTGGTATTCACATGTTAGATTACCCCAAAAATGCTAAATGTAATGCATTCAAATGCAACATTAGTTTCGCATGAATTTTGCATACATATTGACCTCAAGAAACGGTGAAACTTCTAGGAGAAAAATCCTTAGCTCCTACGAGTTGTACAAGATTCTGAAGAGGTATAAGAAGCTTGATCGGTTTTTACCATCGTAGTACTATTGGTGCTACAAGATATAGTACTACTACACTCTGGATCTGTAGTAAGAGAGCTAATCCGCAAGAATGGAGGAGTGGTTGGAGATGGAATCGGGTAATCTCTCTCGGTTAACATAAGGATAACTTCTTCCATCGAAGGTCTCAGCGATGGAGAAGCTTGTGTGCATAACAATCCCACACAGAGAACTTTACAAGCTTCTGCTTCGCTGCCTTGTGCTTGAAGCAACTCATCTTTGAGACATGGGTCTAGGGCTTCTACCAATCTATTCAGTCTATAGAGGTTCCAGACCTAGAAACCAGAAACGATAGTGAAATTCAAGATTCAAAGAAGAAACCTAAAATTTGATTTTGATAAATATGGTTTTGGGGGAATCTTACTCTTTGTAGGAGATGACCAGTTCCTGGCACGGAAACGTTATTTCTTGTTCCACAAGCAATCTCGAGAACAAGAACTCCGTAGCTATAAACATCAGCTTTCTCCGTTAACTGTCCTCTAACAACATATTCTGGAGCCATGTAACCTCTGCAGAGTGTGACAAAAGTCAGTTTGAAAGATTTTTGTCGAGCCTAACACATGAATCTTGGTAGTGATTCGAACCATCTCGGGTTCTAGTGTTTCTAGTAGCTTACAAGGTTCCTGCGATGCCTGTGCTAAGATGAGTTTGGTCCAGACCGAAACATCGAGCCAAACCGAAATCAGCGATCTTGGGATTGAGCTGGTGGTCGAGAAGAACGTTACTAGTTTTGATGTCTCGATGAATGATCCTCACCGGCGAGCCGCCACTTCCGTGTAGGTAAGCTAGTCCCTCCGCTGTTCCCAGGATTATATTTAGCCTCTGGCTCCAGTTTAAAACCTTGCTTTTGGTTTCATCTGAAAATCCCCAGATAGGATTAAAAATGGTCAAATAGTGTATTGAATAGTTGTCATTTGCTATGTGGCGCAAATTCTATTATTTTTATGCGTCAAGACTTCAAGTCTTAATAAATCCAGTTAAACCAAAACATGTCATAACAGAACCAAAAAACAAAACAAGATTTATTAGAAACTAAAAACCAAACCAAACCAATTCAAAAAGAACAACGCAAGTCTTTTAACCTTTTTTTTTGTTTTGTTTTTTTTTAACATTTTCACAAGTCTTTTAACTTCATTGCAAAGTTTAAAAATTAACAAAAACTCATCCCCGTTTACAAAAAAAAAAATTAAAAAAAAATCATGCCCTACCAAATTTACTTCATTTGAGATAATGCAATTCCTATATTTTCTAAGCTAAAAATACTAGAGAAACAAAACCGTAAATCTAAGAACAAAACAATGGAAGCCTCTAGAGAAACCAAATTATTAATTCCATTGCCAAATTTTCAAATTATTAACGATACATGTATATTTTTATAAACTCAAACACCAGCAAATTGGTTTTGTTTCAATTCAATTCCTATATATTCTAGACTGATATACTAGTTGAGAAACATAAACACCGACCAAAAACACATACATACACAAAAGCATAATCCAAGAATGAAACAATGCAAGGCTTTAGAGAAAACGTTGGAGAATTTACCAAAGAGAAAGTTGTCGAGGCTTTTGTTAGGCACGTACTCGTAGACCAAGAGACTCTCGGGTCCTTCAATGCTACAACCAAGAAGCTTGACGAGGTTCTTATGTTGAATTCCACTTATGAGATTCACTTCGTTGAAGAATTCTTCTACCCATTCTCTTGTGTTGAAGACTAATCTCTTCACGGCCACGTTCTTGCCATTTGGGAGGACTCCTAAGAAAACGGTGCCGTTTCCTCCTTGCCCTAGTTTTTTCTTGGGGCTGAAGTAATCTGTTGCCTTCTCTAGTGTCTCGTACTTGAACTTCGTTTTTGAGTTGTTGAATCTTTTCGAAACTAGACCCAGGTTTCTCTGTTCTGCTCGTGAAGAGATGAGTGAGATAAGTTAATCAAAATTAGTCATATACATATATAATCAGGATAAGTAAAAAATACTATCTAAAGTGTATCCTTAAAAAAGGGTAATTCGGATTGGATATAGGCAAGATCATGCCATATGATATGAAATGCACATGCCTAATCGAATTAACTTCTTAGAAAACCAATTGTTCTAATGCACATACCTAATCAAAATAATTTCTTAGAAAATAAATGTTTCTATAAATGGAGAAAACATATAGTACTAATGCATGTGATTAAATGTTCACCTTGTTTGGCCTTTGATACTTTGACAATAATGACATACGTTACCAATAGAATAAGCATGACGAATGCTGACGTGGTCAAGACAATAGCCACGATGACCCCTTTGTTATAAAGCCCTGCCACCAAAACTTTACATAAGTGAGTGTGCATACATATGTACATAACACATTCCATAATTTTGGTTCAATCTAACTGAAATAAAGAAAGTTATTTGGGGTTTAATTAGCTTTGAATTGAGTTATTTGGAGTTTACTAATGCAACCAAAACCCTATGGAACAAAGACAAATAATCATAAATCATATTTTGAATTTCTTTTAGCAAAAGTAGGAGTGGAGTGAAACTATAAAATGTGTATTTTTTACATATCCAAATTGAGAATATAAGTGTTAAAAATAAACGAATAAATAATGAATCTTACCTTGAAATTTACCATGACCATTATAGAATTTATGATCAGAGTATCTAAGATAACACCCACTATTCATAGCTCTTCCTTCTCTCCTCCAAACGCACCGTTTCACTTCCTCAACAGCTTTCTCCAAACAAACCTTACAACCTTCCTTCCCCACACTCTCCCAACACTGCGCAAGCGCGTGAGCCCCACTCTCTCCGGCGACTCCGAACCCTCCGTTTCCAACCGCAGCTCTCGCCGCGGTTTCCGAAACGTGAAACCCGAACTGAGGATCCAAAACGGTGTCGTTGCTGCACGAGTATCTGTCCGTCGCGGGGGAGACCGACTCGTCGTAGAACTCGTAGGTTTCGTAGCGGAGGAAACAACCGTCGAGGAAGATCCTCGCGGAGGAGGAAGGGAGGCAACGAGGGAGGCGCGTGCGTGCAATCGCGTAGCAGAGCTGGCAATCGGACGGTGAGAGATCGTCGTGGCACTGGACAAGTGCGAAAACCGACGGCGTGGAGTTTATGGATTGAGTTGCGAAACGGCGCGTAGTTAGTTTTAGGGAGAGTGATTGCATATCGTCGACGAAAGTTGGGATGTAGTTTGGATCGGAGGAGGAGTTGTTGCGTCCGCCGCAGAAGAGACCGGACACGGCGGTTCTTGGATCGGAGGAGGAAGAAGAGAAGTGGAAGAAGAAGAAGAAGGAATATAAAACGAAAACGTATTGAAACTGTATGGTTTTTGTGTGGGAAAGCATTTCTTTAATGTTTTTTCAAAAAAAAACAAAAACTTTGTTGTTTGTGTTTTCTGCTGTGATGTTTGGTGTTTGAATGTATGGGAAGTGGCAGAGACATGAGTCATGACACTAGGCTCGGCAAAGTATTTGTAATGAATTCGATATAATTCAAAATTTAAGATAAAAGTAGTTAGTTAATTAACTCAACTAAATAAATACTAAAAATTCAATTCCGTAAAAAGTTTAGGAAATGGCAAATACTAAAATTTTAAAATCCATTTTGCAAATATAAAGGCATGCATATATGTCATGACTCAAGTACGTTCATTCGAAAAATAAAATAAAATGAGTTGTCCGCTTCGTGATCCAGCCAGGGCCGTGCCTAATGTATTTAACAAAAAGGCCAATGCCTCAGGCCCTCACATTTTCATATTTAATTTTGGGGCCCCAATTTTCATACTTTTATTTATATTCAATTATGTTAAAAAATTTGTATGCCTTCTTATTTGAGTTAATCTGTTTCATGTTTTTTTTTTTTTTAAATATAATTTTCTATTTGGAATTTTCACTCATTGATTGCTTTCATTTGGTTTTTTTTTATAACTTTTTCAGATTTTTATCACATAATTTTCTTAACTAATTTGATTTTATATATTATGCATTGTTATATAATTTCTAACTTTACAATTGAAGTTATATATTTTAGTTTACATAAATGATGAATACATGTAAACAATTCAAATATATTTTTGTATATCAAATATATTTATTATTTTATTCATGATCTAATAATTTATTTGTTTCTTTTTTCACACAAAAATATTTCGTTTCCACATTAAAATTGTATATATAACATTAAATAATAATTAATTTTTTCTGCTATATTGAAATTATAAAAAAATTATATTTTTATACAATTAAAATTTTTAATTTTAAAAATACTATATTTTTTTTTAATATCGCCTTAAACTCCGAAAAGTCTTGGCACGGCACTGGATCCAGCTATGACACAACACAAGTTAAGAGCTTTTCTTTTTATTGATGTAGAACACAAGTTAAGAGTTTCACAAATTAAATGCATAGCTTAATCATTTATCTAACTGAAAATCATATATGCAAGTGAATTAATTTAGAAGATAATAAATGGATACAGATAAATGAAAGGGACATAGATCCTAATAGGGAATCCTGAATTTAAGCCGATGATGAAAAAAATTTGTACAGTTATAAAAGCCTTAGGTCCAAAACTAGAGAGACATCATACATTGATACATTCAAATTAAAGTCTTAGATCCTAAGTTTTATGTAAGATTATAGTATTTTTCTTTTCCAAAAATCATTACGGTGTGTGTGTGTATTAACTATTAATCAATTTAGAATGAGCCACGTAGCGAATTGACAATTACGAGCATCCTTTTCAGAAATTAATAAATGGACCGTCCTAATTTATGTGTCGGTGGCTAACTCGTTGGAAGGGTGGGGTAGGGTTAGGTTGGGTGCAGCAAATTCAATAATCTTCGCCTCAACTCCTGACTCGATTCGTACAATGCGGCATTAGATATTTACATTGATACTTATAATGTTGTTTATAGAGTATTGAGAATAAGATAGAGTTGGTTCGGTTTATTTCGGTTCGGTTCGATTTTATTTAGTCTATAATCTATAATAATATGTGTTATTTCATGTTTAAATTTTAATTTAATGTTACATATATATAAACTGTTAGCTACATCGACAAGCAATTTATAACATGTTCAAAGAGTGTTTATTTTTCATCTCTTTTAGTGATTGCTTGCACTTATCATTCCAAACAAAACAATCGCTAGATATTTGGGATTCAAGGTAAGAAAGACAAAACGATAACTAGAGCTCCGATCAAACAAATTTTATTTTTTTTGGGTGAAGCTCTATAACAAAGATTGTTATTCTATGAAATAATATTATTTTTCTTTTTACATTTTGTTCAAATTATCCTAAGATGGCCTAAAATAGTAAAATCTAATCGTTCCTAAAATAACCATTAATTTACCAAAATGTATATTAAAAAGGAATGATAAACGATACTTTACTTTGTCGCAAAAATAAGAAAATTCATTATATTTTAAATGGCATAATTTAAAAAGGTACGGCTGTTAAAAAATAAAAATTTGGGCTGAGGCCTACTCAATATATTTGAGGCCCATTAAGAGCCTCGTCACCGGGATAAATCTCAGGCGACAACTGTTGAACTGAAAGTCCATTCAAATCCCTAAATTCCCCTGAAACGGCAAATTAGTACCGACAAATCTCACGGCTAATGTCTTCGCCGCGTAGTTCCTCCGGCGAAGGGCCATTGATTAAGAAGACGAAGACGAAGAAGAAGAAGAAGAAGCCGTCTCTGCTACTCCCACAGACGCCGCAATCGACCCCGATTTCGGCACTTCCTGATGATTTGATATTGAGCTGCTTCGCACGCATCTCTAGATTGTACTACCCGGCTCTCTCACTCGTCTCCAAGAGATTTCGATCTCTCTTTGCTTCTCCGGAGCTCTACGAGACCCGATCCCTCTTAGGCCGCACTGAGAGTTGTCTATATGTGTGCATACAGTTCCCTCCTTACCCTAACTCTCGCTGGTTCACTCTCTGCCGGAAACCTAATCCAGCCCCCGCTAGGAAGAAGAAGAAAGAGAAGTCAAGTGGCAATATTTTAGTTCCAATCCCAATTCCTGATTCTCATCAAGCTCACTGGGCAGGTGTGGTTGCAGTTGCAGTTGGTTCTAGTATCTACATCATTGGTGGACGGATCAACGGTTCGCTTTCTTCTAGCGTCTGGGTTCTAGACTGCCATTGTAACGAATGGCGCAAGGCTCCAAGCATGCGTGTGGAGCGGAAGAACCCAGCTGCAAATGTCTTTGATGGAAAGATATATGTAGCCGGAGGATGCAGAGACTGCAATTCCTCCAATTGGATGGAGGTTTTCAATCCAAAAACCCAAACTTGGGAGCCTGTGTTAAGCCCTCTTGCAGAGAGATTCATCGGAGATGTACACAAGAGTGCAATAATTGGAGATGGAATCTACATGTTTGGGAAAAAGGGTTTGGCTTACAAGCCAAAGGAAGATAGATGGGAAGCGATAGGAGGGCTGACTTTATTGGATTTAGGATGGACATGGCTTTCTTATTGCGTGATCGATAAGGTACTCTATTGTTACGGTATTTTAGATAGACTCAAATGGTACGACTCCAAGGGACACAACTGGATGTATGTGAGGGGTTTGAAAGGACTGCCTAGGTTTCCTAGTTATGGTATTGTTAAATTGGCAGATTATGGTGGGAAGCTGGCTGTTTTTTGGACCAAGTATTTTCGTTCTAGTGGCTATCAGAATACGAGGATTTGGTGTGCGGTGATTGTGCTTGAAAGACACAATAGTGATGATGAGATTTGGGGAAATGTCGAGTGGCTTGATCCTGTTCTTACAGTGCCTAACTCTTATAGACTTGAGTGTGCTCTTGCTACTACTGTTTGATGAATTGACTCGGTAGGGAATCTTGAGTGATGCAGGTAGAGGATTAGTTTAGTTTGCAGAAGATTATCTTATTTTGTGCTGAAGACCATAACCAAATTCCTTAGAGAACACTGTTTTGATTTGAATAGAAGGGTTCTCTGCATATTAGGAAGAACTGTAACAAGATGCACAGTTGAAGAGAGTTTGGTGGTGTGGTGAAGAGAACTCTTTCTTCTATTCCCCTTAATTTGCAAAGGCTCTGCTTGCTTCTTACAATCTTATAAACCAATGAATATGGCTTCTTTTTTTCACCTGCCCATATGGGCTTTGGTCGATGTTTCAAATTCTCCGCTGGACAAGAACATGAAGCTACTTTCTTTCTACATAGTAATGAATTAACATTACTTTAGAGAGCAAATCGATGTGTGATATGCAATACAAGATGCTAGTGTCAAGGAAGATATGCAATACAAGATGCTAGTGTCAATACAAAACTGCAAAATTACATTGGAATCGGAAGGCTTGAGCTTTGCTCCATGGAACGTAGGAAATCTGGTGCCAGAGGATATAGTTTGCAGTTGCACACTCTATTTACATCAAAAGGTCTTTGATTGTTCATAATTAAGTTTGAATTCTCCATAAAGTATCTGTATTTTGTATGTATAACCATGTTACTTGTTCTGAAATTAATAAGAAAGACGTTATGAAAAAGTAAGAATATGGTTTCTTTTAATTTACTGTCATAAATTATCCGTATTTTATATGTTAATCAAAACAAAGGCTACTTTAGTAGTTTAAGGATTATACATTTCAAAGACATGATCATAGATGTATATAGACGTTTTTTTCGCCTATTATATGATTTTAAAAATCATAGGGAATTGAAAGAAAATCATAAACTATCTGATATTTTTAGAAAATCATTATTTTTACTATTTTTCCTTTTTAAAAATAATTAATGCCGAAAATTCAGTTTTTTTTCTTGATTAAGTGGAAAGAGCTTCATTTTACACGTGCCATACATTCACCAACCTGACAATGGAAGAAAAAAAAAAAAAACGACGGCCCAATAAAAAGCCCAATAAAATAATTCCCGTTTCAAAATCGACGGCTGAGATCGAATCTTTAACAAACGTTTCTTTTTTTTGAACGTTTGACTTTTGACTCAGTACAAATTCTCCAATTCCGTTTTTATAAACGTATCGCTTCGCTTATTCCTCTCAAAATTCATTTCCTTCTTCCTAAAAACCGGATCGATACCAACAAAGCGAATTTAGGGTTTTTTTTTTCAATCTTGAAGAAAGATGGCGATGCAGAAGGCTAAAGAGCTCGTTTCCAGCAATTCCGTCGTTGTTTTCAGGTCTCTCTCTTCTCGATTCTCCATTTTTCTCGCGATTTATGTTGGTATCTTCGAATCCGTGTATGTTCTTCTGTATATGGCTGTGAATCTGTGATTGTGTGTTTTAAAGTGAATTTCCATGTAAATGTTTACGATTAAGCATCCATGGATGTATCTAGACGCGTTTGTGAACCAAGGGAGTCTATGTTTGTGTTGTGCGTATGTTAGTATATTTTGAGTAATCTGATCGGTTAATTTTGCGCTTGTGGTTTTGTGTGGAATTGCAGCAAGTCGTTTTGTCCATACTGTGTGAGAGTGAAGGAGCTTTTGCAGCAATTGGGAGCTAAATTCTTGGCCATTGAGCTCGACAAAGAAAGTAATAGCACCAATTTTTCATCACAATTTGATTTCATTTATCGTCCTTTTAATGTTTTGGGGAAGTTCTGATTGTTCTCTTGTTTGTGTAACGAGATTCGAGTATAGGTTTTTGTTTGATCCAAGTATAGGCTTTGTTCACAAGCCCATCTTCTAAAATTTCTCTGCTTTCTTTAGAGATTCGAGTTTAGGTTTTTGTTTGATCCAAGTATAGGTTTAGTTCAGGAACCTGTTCGTCAAAAAAATTTCTGTTTTCTCTGGGATCTCATGATCATGTGGTTCTATCTTCTACGAGTAAAATAAATTTTCAGAAAGCATATCAACATTAGCCTAAACCACCTTTACAAGCAATGAACAATGTGTATTACATTGCTTCAAGTATAGGTTTAGTTTATGAACCCATTGTAGAAAATTTCTCTGCTTTCTGTGGAGATTAATAGGTTTTGTTCACGAGCCTGTCATCGAAAATTTCTCTGTTTTCTCTAGAGATTCGAGTATAGGTTTTTGATCCAAGTGTAGGTTTTGCTCATGAGCCCATTCGTCAAAATTACTTATGTTTTCTCTGAGACCTCATGATAATTTTGTTCTTTCTTCCCGAGTCAAAAAGTTTAAGCAAGCATGATCATTATCCCAAACAATCTTACAAGCAATGAACTTATTTATATTACTTTGATTCCGATTTGTCTATACTCACCGGATTATCCAAACTCGAGCAATGCTCTGCGTTTTTTTTTGAATAATCCATTTCTGCTATAATACAGGTGATGGTAGCCAAGTTCAATCAGCTCTTGCAGAGTGGACAGGACAACGCACCGTGCCTAATGTGTTTATAGGAGGAAAACACATCGGTGGCTGCGATGGTAAGCAAATAAGAGCAACTTTTTAAACTTTTATTTTGATTTTGTGATTTTTACTTTCGTTTTCTCTAAACCAAATCTTGTGATTTTCATTGTTTTGTAGCAACAACAAGCTTGCACAAAAACGGTAAGTTGGTTCCTATGTTAACTGAAGCTGGAGCCATCGCTGCAAAAGCTGCAACGACTTCTGCTTAAGAGCAGCACATCCATCTATGATTGCTTCTATCAGGAGTTGAAAAGTTTGAGTCAGCAATAAGAACTTGTTATGTCGTCAAGTTAAAACAGTCTGAAATGTTTTAAGAGTGTGGTTTGGTTATGTCGAAAGTCTTTTGAATTTCTAATTGATTATGTCAATACAGCTTTATGTTGTTATCATCTTCTTGATTTGTGTTTTGTAGTGCTTTCATTTTCGTAACATTTTGAGGTTAAGAGATGATTTGGGACTTTTTGAGGATCATTCAAAAATTAGAAATTTTAAGTAATTATATCATTCTTTGTTGGAAATGCATGATTAAAAAACTATGTGATTATAATACTTGGTTGCTTATAAGGTTTTTAAAACATGCACTACATATCATATATGTCTTGTTGTCCAATTAAAAACACAAATATTCTTTTATGTAAGCAAGAAAAATAGATAGATAGATAGATAGAATATAAGCAAGAGGTGAATATATCACCTAAGATTATTATGAGAAAACTTTCCGAGCAGAGCAATCTCCTTCATCTTAAATTAATTCCAGCCATGCATGAGCATCCATGTATCCATCCATGGGTTCACAAAGTTCTGCAAAATCATAATCCCATGTATAAGATCCTTGCTCCGGAACATAAACTGAGGTTGTAGAAGCATCATCCATCACCGTTGCGTCAAGATTCAGATTCATCACCCCATCAACAATATCCTCACACTCGTCCTTATCATCCATTTGGACCGTTTCCGCGTTTGCAGTTATAGTATCAGCTTCTTTGTTCATGATGTGACTGTTGTTGATTGTGATAGACCTTATGTAATCTTGGAGGGCGTTTCCATCTCTTCTCTTGGTCTTTCTCAAGTATAGCCGACGTTTTGTGGCATTCCAATGGTTTTTAACAGTGTTTTCACTTCGTCCAGGGAGTCTCTCGGCGATCTCGGTCCATTTGTTGCCAACCACCTTGTGAGCTTCAATAAGTATTTGATCTTCTTCTTCACTCCAAGCATTTTTCTGAAAATCACACATTCACTTAATATATGATTGGGTTTACATATATATAAATCAGATTCATATTGTTGCTAACATATGTAAACGAGTTTTGATTGATGTTAAGATTTAAAAAAAGTAAAAAAAAAAGGGGATATATAGAACTAATTTACTACTTTTTTCATGTTGAAGTTAGTTAAATGCAGAGAGTGAGATCTTGAAACAAGTTGCAAATCTCATCACAATCTAAATGATACAATATAAGTGTATATAAGTATATAGTTGCATTGGCACTAGCATATGCTACTTATGATTATATGATAAATTTTTCTTATAGATATCCTACTGATGTCTCGTGGACATAGAGACATGAGGTCCTGGTGAGGATAAATTAATCTATCTCTAACCTAGTATATATACATACACACACTTTAGTCGTGACTATACGTATTGCTTATGCATACCATATATATATATATATATATATATCTATTATATATATATATATATCTATTATATATATATATATATATCTATTATATATATATATACAAAAATAAAATTTATTAAAAACAGAAAAAAATTACCTGAATGTCGGGACGAAGATGATTGTGCCACCTCTCTCTACATTGTTTTCCTACTCGTCCTTCGACCTCTTTTGCGATTAATGTCCATTTCTTCGTCCCATTACGTTTCACCATTTTCATCAACTGCCTATATATTTTTATGTCCCGACACTCATAAAAATAATATAAAATCCTCACCAATACCATATGATAAATAATAGTTATGAGAATTTTGATTATAGAATTAAACTTTTTTTTTGTTTTGTTTTTCTGCCAACATACATAATTGATTACTTTTCCGTGAGATTAAAAAAATATATGAAAACTTACTTGTCTTCACTAGAGTTCCATTGCCCTTTGATAATGTTGGTTTTCTTTGAGGATTTGCTTCTCCTCAACATCATTCTCTTATTCTTCTTTTGATTGGTTTTGATCATCATCCGATCCTGACCTAGAGTAAAAGTTTCCCTAGTTATGCTCTTATTGCTACCCTCTAGTGCCGACTTACCAAATGGCTGAGATTCAACCATGATCTTATCAAGGGTTGGCTCATGACCACCGACGATAAGACCTTGATTGTGAACAGTATTATCCCACATAGTATTTCCCCGAAAATCATGCAAAATGTCAGATATTTCCTCAAATTCTGCAAGGAACGAGATGTTATAGTTCATTAAAAAAATTTGATCGTTGGTTATATTATAATAAAATTCCTGAAAAACCTTGGTGCGTGAGTAGGAAGTGTTACCTATAAACTGATTTTGCGTAGCCAAACTGAGAGGAGCATAAGTTTGGTTTGGGATAGATGAAATAGGTTTTTGGTGATATTGATCAGAAAAAGTGGCCAAAATAGAAGGGTGAGACCATCCATTATCAGAAAAATGAGTTAAGTTATCATTGACAGAATTAAGATGCACTTTTTCTATATAAGATGCATCATCGGTATGAAATTGATGAGAATTATCTATGACGAGATTTTCATTGTAGATGTTTGCTGACAACCCCATTCGAACAGAAACTCGAATTTTATGCGATAATTCCAATGATTTGGTAAAACAAAACAGAAAAATCGATTAGATCTGGTATGAAATCAAACAAATATTTTGGTTGAGTATAGAAATATGCAAGAACAAAAAGAGATTGAAAATCTCATAAGTTGATCGAAAATTACACAAAGACAGAAAGATTTAGGAAGAGAGAAAAATTGAAACTTGAAGAAACTAAGACGAGAAATATGAATTTAAAAAATATACAAAATAAAAAAAGTTGTAAAAGTGGTCTAAAAAAAATTATGGCTTGTCAAAGATTTAGCCACTCATAGAAAGATAAGTAATTAGATTAAGCAATAACTTAGTGTAACTATATGTTTTATTCATTTTTATTGATATTTTAGACTGTAATATTAAAAACTACGATGCAATAAAAAAGGTGTAATAAATAAAATATGACTCATAGGGTTCTCTTGCAAATTAGGATTTCAAAAAGAGTATTCATAGAGATTAGTTCGAAGATAAATAGTCTTTTTCAATTGTAAATTATGGCATATAATAATTATGAAGTCGTTATGACTTATGAATAAATTTGTGTGTTTTTTTTTTGTGCAAATGAGGATACTTTTGTTTTAAAGAGAACTCTCGACATGTTCGGACACGTGCGAGACATGTAAGCAAACTTTTTTGGTAATTATTAATTTTCAACAGAACGGTTAAATACTCTTTATTTGTTTTGGCATTGATATCTCTCAAACGGTTGTGTTGTATGTATTTCTTTTTTAATATATGCGAACCCTTCTTTATGTTTTCTTTAAAATTTCTATTAATAAAATATTTAAAATAAAAATAATTTTTTTTTAAATCCTAAAATGCCACAAAACATTTTTAATTCTATCAAAATTTTGAAAAACTCCAAAATTACCATGAACTTTATAGTATATGGTACTAATTTATTACTAATATTAGTAATGAAGAGTTTTTAAAATTTTGTATAGGGTACTAATTTATTATTGATATCTCTTAGTGCCAAAACTTAAAAACTGAGAGATATCATAGAATTAAAAAGAGTAGTGATACGGTTTAGCTCATAGATAAATAGTCTTTTTATTTGTAAATTATGGCGTATAATAATTATGAACTCATTATGACTTATGAAGAAATTTGTGTTTTTGGCAAATGAGGATACTTTTGTTTTAAAAATAACTCACAACATGTTCGGACACGTGCGAGACATGTAATTAAATTTTTTTTGTAACTTTTTTTTTAACCACAACTGTTAAATACTCTTTATTTGTTTTGGAACTGATATCTCTAAGACGGTTGTGCTGTATATAACTCTTTTTAATATATTCTAACCCTTTCTTATGTTTTTTTTTTTAAAATTTCTATAAATAAAATATTTAAATTATAATAATTTTTTATTTAAAAAAAAATCCTAAAATGCCAACAAATTTTAATTCCATTAAAAATTTTCAAAAATTTCAAAATTACCATGAACTTTATGGAATTTTGTACTAATTTAATAATGATATCAATAATTAAATTTTTCGTATATGGTATTAATTTATTACTGATCTTTCTCATTTTTAAAGTTTTGGCACTGATATCTCTCCGACGGTCGTGTTGTATATAATTTTTTTAATATATTCTAACCCTTCCTTTTTTTTTTTTTTTAGTTTATATAAATAAAAATCAAGACCCAAGATGACTCTTGGAACCAAATTAAAAATGGCTCGTTTGTCTTAATATTTTTTGTGATACAAACAATTTATTTATAAAATTAAAAATGGTAGGATGATAAAGACGTTTTGGTTTAGAAAATGCATTGACTAGTCTAATGTTTTGATGTTCCATCAATACTGAATGCATGCTAACGATCATAGCAAAAATGAATCCTGATTTTGACGTTAAATGGGATTTGATGCTAGAATAGTAAGTTTGGTTCAGGTGAATGGAGTTTTGATCTTGAGATGATTCGGGTAGGCCGTTTAGTGATAGAATCATAAGAAAAATCGGCTTGGTGATTCGTTGTGTTGCTTGGATGTAATTTATTAGATTAACCGTTTAGCTATTAACACCTCATTCCGACTTAGGTCATGGGTAGGTAGGTTGATACAAATTAATATTTATGAAAAACTAAAATCATACGCATGGCACGGACATACGATACCTAGTAAACATATTGAACTTAGAATCAGCTTTTTTTTTTTTTTTTTTTTTAAACATGTAGTAAAAGCAAAATCAAAGTTTGGAAGAAAAAAAATTACAATACACACGAATTTTGTGAAAATACAATTAATGCCTAAGACATTTAGTTTTTGAAGTACTTGCAAACAAATGATATTACTTATAAGTATGAAAGCCATTGGTCGAGTGGTTAACCAAAGATTTAGTGTTTCAACACCAGCTTTATGATTCGATTTCCAAAGAATATGGACTATTTAAAATTAATAAAACAAAATTTATTGAAGATTTTCAACGTGGTGTATGTAAAGCCACGAGTTGTGGTCTAATTTGTTGATGATAAAATTGTTCATCATAAATATGATGCATGTAGAAGTTTAGTAAATCTTTTGTGATACAAACTATCCCTTATGGAATTGTACGTGAAATAGTTCGCCATAGAAAACTGCATATGGTTAGTTCGTTCGTCTTGAATGATAAAATCATTGGTAAGAAGTTAATTTTTTAATAATGATGTAACAGTTTTTTTTTTTAATTATAAGTTAGCAAATCATCTTTTATTGTATTTTGTATTTTATATTATTTATTCCTTAAAAAATTAAGAAAAACTCATATAAAAACAAATAATATTGATAATGTAGAATGTACGTCTTGAATTAGGAAATAGTCCCCATTAATAGTTATCATTTAATTTTGTTTTTTTCTGTAACAAATTAGCATTTATTTCATGTTTAAATGAAAAATTAATTGAAATATTGTTAGTTTTAATTAATTAATCATAATTAATTAATAATTACAGTTTTAAAGTGGAAAATCTATTTGAATAATTACTTTCAAACAAAACTCAATGTTGGAAAAGTGAGTTTGTAAGCTTTTGCATGGTGTCCATTTGGGCGTAAAGAGGCTTTTTGTTCATTAATTAAACTGACTTTAAAACGGCATGTTGCTGTCATCTCTTACCAACAAAAACGGCACGCAGTCCTCTAACTTTCTTAGACCCTCCAAATCAGTAAGAATAGATATTGTATTGTATGTTCTCAAGTTTTAGATCATTATATGAAATATGGTTGAACTAAAAAAAAATGATATCCACTTCGGACTAGCTACAAGCCTACAATATTGATTGTAAAAAATCTGTTTATTGCAGTAAATTTTAACATTATACGACGACAAAATAAAAACTTTAGATAGGTAAATTTTTTTTTATCTAAAGTTTGATCTAGTAAAATTATTCAAAAACAAATTATTTAGAAACATAAATCTTACGCGCTTAAGACGGAAGTGGATAAACATTTCCACTTAGTTAAATGAGAACCACGAAATGAGTTTCTTTATAATCGGCTTTAGAGTATAGTACTATAACTTTTGGTTGATGGGGCAAATCAAGTTCCCTTCCATATATGGATAATTATTAATCGTACTTTATTTGATATTTAATTATGACTCAATGGTCAAGCTTGATCTTGGTGAAAGTTTTTAAAAATTTGTTGACAAAAAAAAAAGTTTTTAAAAATGTTTGATTAGTCATTTTAGATAATATAAGTTATCCCTTTCATACAAATATATGGCGTTTGTCATTCCTTTAATCATGAAGGTAATTTAACTCCGTTAAATCAAAACAAATCAAAATTGTACAAAAAATACGGTTTAAACTGTTCTTTATCATAATATATTTTGAGTAAATTCAATCCAAAGAAAAAAGAAACATGTGAAAATTAATTTAATTAAATCTTTTGATTTGAGAAATAATATGCTATATTATGATAATTTAAGTAAAGTATAAGTCTTAAAAGGTCTTAACAAAGATCATCATGAATTCGTTTCTATGGATAAAGGTAAAACATCTACATATATATGTATCTTTCTTCAAATGCACCAGCGATTTTTTTTTGTTTTAATTACTAAAAAAATATCAGACTTTTGATTCGTAATCTCTTCATATAATAATTAATGACCAGAACATATAATTTAGTCATTTCTCCAATATATCGAATTCAAACTCGTGGGCGTGAAGGCTTAATCCCTTTCCCTAGTACACCAATAAACCTGCATAAGCTGGTTAAATGCACCAAAATATGATGTTATTATCATATTCATATACACAGTCATATAAAAGACTCGTCACTCGTGTACATCGAAGATCGATTATGCAATCATATACATACATACTTGGTTATGTATGCATGTGAAAAGAAGATAGATAACATACAATATGATCATAGTTAGGTCTTGAAGCTACATAGCTCCACATGTGCTATTACATTTATAAAATAAAAGTAAAAACGAAAGCAAGTGTGGTTAATTAGTATCTTTAAGTCTGTAATAAATCACCAAAATTTTAGATTAAGGGTTGTTAATAACGCGTTAAATTTTAGAAACATTCTCTATAAAAGCAATAGCTACTTGCCCACCACCTCAAAATATCAACTATCTCTCTCACTTTCAATACTCTCCCTTTCTATTTCTCTCTCTAGAAAATATCTTCATCTATCAATTATTCATAGTAAAATAAGAGTAGTATATAATTTCATTATAAAAAAATGGAGAAAAGAGAAAGTTGTGGTGGGTCGGGATCAGGAGATGCAGAAGTGAGAAAAGGGCCATGGACGATGGAAGAAGATTTGATTCTCATCAATTATATCGCCAACCATGGTGAAGGTGTTTGGAACGCTCTCGCCAAATCTGCAGGTCAATTTTTTTATATAAATCACAAATTTATAATTGATCTTTCAATTTATATATATTGTTAAACTTCAGTTTATATTTTTTATGCATATCTGTATGATCATATAAGTATGTGTGCGTGTGTTGATGAACTAGGGTTTGGTTTTTACCTGCGAAGATATATATATAGTATTTTAATCTCTAAATGTTTCCTGTGATTGACCCTTTATATAAACCTATATATGTAGAAATTCCATTTTGAGGTTTGTTATACAATCGTTCTTAATCCGAATTAAGAATTTTTATTTCATATCAAAAAAGAAAAAGAGTTTTATCGAAACAAGGTTTTTTTTTGTTTAAATGTTAATTAATCGAGTTTTATCGAAAAAGAGTTTTATCGAAACAAGGTTGTCTCAAACTATTTGAAACTTCTGTGTCAAATTTTTATTAATCATCGTATAGTCAATATGTCAAAAAAAAAAAAAAAATTAAAATCAAAGTTCCCAAATTCGTATAGATCGTAAAATGAATTTTTGAATCCGGATCTTATTTGAATAAAATGCACCAGTTGAATCTTGACTGGAACTAAATCATTTCTTAGAAATCTTTATCGTATGTATGTACATATATATATATATATATTTATTGGATTTTGGAAATCTAAATACATCTAATTGAAACTTGTTTTTAATTTTTATAAATGATTAAAAACTTGTTGTTTAACTTTATATTCCTACAAGCACTTAGTTATATACATGACAGCACTAGCTAGGGTTTATAAATTTGACCTTTCTTCGTACACAATTACACATGTAACAAACATATATTAAAATACTTAATACCAATGTTTTAGTTTTTATAGACCTGATCTAATCTCTTCGTTTATAATTGCTTACACAATCCGGTAAAGCTGATTATAGGTTTATTTTTTCTTACTACTTACATTGTTCTTATAGTTTTAGATAAAGAAAACGAATAATAATATATTGTTTTTAAAATAACAAAATAGTGAAAATAAAAAATTTGATCATTTTGGGGAAAAAAAATATTTCTGTTATATAGTTTACCTATAGAGAATATAGACATGCATGTATGATTGATATTTTGCTTCTTCATAATGGATTGTAATTATAATTATATATGTATTATAGGTCTAAAACGCACCGGAAAAAGTTGCCGGCTACGGTGGCTGAACTACCTCCGACCAGATGTACGACGGGGAAATATCACAGCAGAAGAACAGCTCATCATCATGGAGCTTCATGCCAAATGGGGAAATAGGTTAGTAATTTGTTTACTTACATACACAAGACTAAAATAAAAGGTTATGTGTATTATATGTGTAACGAGAGAAGCAAAGCAAAGTTTTCGAGCTTTGGATCGGTTTCATATATATTGTTGAGGCTAAAGACTGAAAAGATCTTTAAAAAGGCATCAAAGCAAGACATTAGGTGACGAAGCCAAACATATTGGTGGCTGTGACAAAACTTTCCAATTCTTTTCAGCCATTTGTTTGAGTTTTTCACATGTGTCGAAATTTCCCACCACTAACAGTAAAACCTCGTGCCGATTCTCTCACAAACTTGTGGTTCTAATTCTTTTATAACCATTTTTATCAAATAGTTTAGTAAGAGAGAAAAAATAGCATTCAAGAGATCTTTTCAATAAATGTCATTTTGACAAAAATAAAGAATAACTTAAATTATGTTATGATATGAAAATTTTGGTTGTTATTATTTGGATCGTTTCTTTTATAGTCATATTCATAAGAACATTACATGAATATTGTCTTAATTTGGTTACAGAAACTCTTGTTTTAGTTTAGGTATTGGTTATTTGTTTTATTCTTTTGTAAATTTTTTTGTCCCAGGTTACTTTTAATTGTTTTTCTTGAAAAATATTCTTTACGTTGAAGATAGGATAAAACTACATTAACAACCAAAATATGATATGAAAAATGTTTTATTATATGGCTTTGTACAAGAGACATGTACCAAATATATATAGATCTTTTTTGTCAACACGATATATAGATATCCACACACACAAAAATGATGGATACCGAAAGTTAGATATTACATATGGTCGTATAGTTGAAAGTTTTTTATTGAAGTTACATAGCATTTGATTTAACTACTGATCTTTCCGGTCTCAAATTTTTTTTTTAAATCTCATAGTGTTTGTCTAACATTGTTATAAAATGAAGCTCGCACAATCTCGCTGTCATTAAAAAAAAAACAATCAAGAGAGGAAATAGATGCAAACCTTAATATTTTTGTTTAATGTAGATGTAGTTGGTCCCTTGCAGCCACAGCTTGGATCTAACTTCCAAGTATAATCATTTGTTCATTATAACACATACATGATAATTAAATCATGATGACTAATTATTCTTAATTATGATTAGGTGGTCGAAAATTGCAAAGCATTTGCCTGGAAGAACCGACAATGAAATAAAGAATTTTTGGAGGACCAAGATCCAGAAATACATCATAAAGCAAGGAGAAACGACGACCGTTGGATCACAAAGCTCTGAGATCATAAACGATCATGCGACAAGCACGAGCCATGTCTTGAATACTCAAGAAACCATGGAGATATATCCTCCAACGACGTCATATCAACATGCTAACAATAATGTGCCTTCAACAGATTCGATCATGATGCCATTATCAGTTGATCAATCCGAAGAAAACTATTGGAGCGTCGATGATCTTTGGCCTATGCATTTATTTAATGGTAATTAATGAACTAGTTATGTTTACGGTCCAAAGAGGGTTATATTCTATACTACTATACGAGTAATTAAATGTCGATCGGTTATTTCTAAGCCTGATACTTTATATAAAGATATATGAGAGTATTATTTTGGGTTTGCCTCATTGTTTAGAGGTAGGTACTTAAGGTAAGGTCGGAGATTTATTTACTATATTTTTATAGCACCCATTCGACATTATACATAAATAACATTACGGAATGGATGATATATATTTTCTATTTTCCCCATTTAAAAAATAATTGGTTATTGCTTTATTGTTAAATAATGTTCGTTTGATGTATGTACAAGAACACCCTTCAATATATATTATGATTTTTTTTTGTTAACGTATTATTTCTTTTTATGTGTTTTTAGTTAATGCTTGATAATGTTAATCGTCGTAAATGGGATGTAATAGGAACTTCAATGTGTACGTATGTCACCCGAAAAACATATTTATATATCTGTTAAAATATAAATTATTGGAAGAATCCAATTTAACCATATGTTTTCTACTTATATATTCTAAAATATGATACTTTTTAAGGATTTATATAGATATGCTATGTTTTTAAAACCTAACTCAATCATTAACCCTTTTTCAACAAAACCACGAATTAATTCGCTAAATTTGACAACAAAAATGTTATACTAGTGTTTGGGTAAATTTGATCAACGAGTTTGCCTCTCTCACAGCTCTTAATTACAACGAATTGATATAAGAAACTGCTATTGGATGGTCACGTTGGTCGTTGATCGTCAATCCTTGGTCGTCGGTTTCAAGTCGTAGGTCGTAGTTGCTAGATTATAGGTTGTTGTTGCTAGAATATAGCTCTTAAAGTATTTCGTGTTTTTTGTGGTCTCCCTGGATGCTTCATGAGCTCCTCTATTTATAAGACAATATCGAACCCTAGTTTCCTTTGGGATTGGAAAGGACACGTCAGCGCTGATCTTATGAACCGAGATTTTGGATAGTTCCAAATCTTCTATTCCCTTTTGAATTAGAACTTCCGATCGACAACAAACTTCTTGTCGGTGACGCATATGGGCTTCCCACTGGCGCTAATGGGCCTTTTGTTAGTTATAGGGGCTTTTCGTTAGCCACATAGGCTTATTAGACAGCCACCCAGATCTTTCTAGTGACGTCATAAATCTTTATTATTGCTGTCAGTCTCTTTTTCCTTACGTTTCGGCATTCGCCTACTACTGTCTGATAGGAGAATTTATTTTACCCAACAACTAGTAACATTCAAAAAGTTATATTTTATATATTTTTGATGTTGTAGAATTTTTTTCTAGTTCTAGTTTTGCAAATAGTTCTCTTATTAGTATTTTTTATGTGTTTCTCTCTGAAGTAGTTAATCGTCAATTTTTTGTAAGTTTATCATTTTCTAAAGTAATTAAAGAGTAAAATGAAATATTGAAACAAAATTAGGGTAAGACATTTTTTAAAAAGAAATCGTCAATTTTTTTGTAAATTTATTGTTTTCAAAATTTTTTTTTCTAAAAATCATATACGTCTGTATAAATTTAGGCACGCTCTGATATAAATGTTTCGGTGGATATACATGTACATGTACTGATGTACATGTGGATGGATGAAAGCACATGGCACATGATGTAAAGTATAACATACATGAACATGCATAACCTAACCCAAACTAGAGTCATAGAACATGTGTCACATAGGGCTACAAGTAATTAACGTTTATATATACAATCCCCCCACTTCTTATTAACCTTATTCCACCATTGTATCTAATTTTGTGCATGACCATACAACATGTAGAACCCGACGTTAGCCTAACTCTTTGAACCGAAGCCACAATAAATTATCACATTTTATTAATTTCAATAGATATTTATATCGAAAATTTAAAAACCTCAAATATTTAAAATAATTTTCCATTAGAGGAAGAAATGATATACTTGATGAATGAAGCAACAATTTAAATAATCGATCCAAAGAAAATAATAACGGAAAAGTAAGTAAGCAGTGTCATTGGTGTGGAATAGTGTGGTTAATGTGCTTAATACTGTTGGTGTAGAATAAACAAAACGTTTAAAATATTGCTTAGTATATCAAAATGCTATAAGAACTATATATCATGTAGATTAATTTGAGTTTTACCATGAAAAAATCGAATTTTGATGAAAATTTGTTTAATCCACACTATTGTTGGTGTGGAATAAACAAAACGGTTAAAATATTGCTTAGTATATCAGAATGCTATAAGAAATCATCTAGATTAATTTGAGTTTTACCATGAAGAAATCAATTTTTGATGAGTTTGAACTTTAATCCAAATTATCTGATAGTTCTTATAATATATCAGAATGCTATAAAGAACTATTATCTAGATTAATTTGAGTTTTTGCATGACGAAATTGAATTTTGATGAATTTGAAGTTTAATCCAAATTATCTGATAGTTCTTATAGTAGTATATCAGAATGCTATAAGAACTATCATCTAGATTAGCTTGAGTTTTAGCATGACCAAATCGAATTTTGATGATATTTGAACTTTAATCCAAATTATCTACTTATTAAAAAAATAATAATAATTGGACCGACAAGAATATTATTCGTGGACGACAAGAACTTAGGTAAGGGAGTGAGTTCACTATTATTAAGACGGCATATATATTTAAGGCTTACCAAACTTTTAGCTTTAGCCAAATTTGTCCCAAATGAGGCATTTTGTAAAAGATTAATCGAAGCTCCATTTTCTTCTTCAATATCAATATTGCCTATAAGATAAATATATAAATTTATAATATGTTAACGAAATTAATACAAGTGTTATGGTTACATATACACACATCATCTTGATTGAGAGACTTTTATGAGGGAAAAAATCATGTTTGTTATAACGGTTTCGCTCTTCTTTCTAATCATGTAGTGTTTTTTTTTTTTGTCAACAAGAGTTAAAACTTAAAAGAGTTAAAATTATCTCTGCATGATTTGTGTTTTGGGTAAGAAGCTGGATTTTTTTCTCCCGTAATTTAAATACACAAACTCCTTTACAATGTTAAAAAGATATAATTGAAGTTACACTTTCTGGATTTGGATGAGTAGAAAAGTAGAGGCAGAGATTTAGTAATCATAAGTTCTCATCACACCAAGAGACTCGAATCTCAATCAATGTTTCTATATATCAACAAAAAAAAGAAAAAAATCATAAAGTAAACAAACCGTTGATATTAGATTTCACTTCCAAAGAGAATAGATCACCAAGTTTCTTATAGTGTTTAGATTGTATAGCATTCATATTCTAACTGAATCTAGAACATATGCTAAAATCATAACATTTTGACTCATCCACAATCGTAATATATATGCATTATGTGCAAATGCAAGTACAAGATATAAAACATTAAAGATTCTCTTTTGAATGGTTATGGAATTAGGCCGCGTGTCTTTAAAATTTTGACATGTTTTTCGCGTGAAAATTGTGAACTTTCCATGTGAAGTATAGTTGAAAACATCACATGTTGGGTCGGCCACAACTTACAATTGGGTATTATGGAAAACGTGGACGAATTGGACTTTTAATTTTTATATTATATGCTTGTTGTTCCTCTTCCCAATCAAGTTGACACTGTAATGAATAACGACCCTCTGTTACGACCTAGCCTTGGCCTTTGGGCTTACGTACTTTACTACATGATTGATATATACAAGCTACGTTCAAGCCCATTGGGCTTTGTATTAAACGATGGTTAAGTTGGCCATCATTGCATATATAACTGTCTCCAAAACTACACACCAACCTGGCTAGTCATGAGCTACATAAGAAAAAATATTTGTATGTGACTCCAAATCTTTAGGGATCTATCTATTTATAAAACGATGGTCTTCATGTTTAAACATCACTTGTGAGATGCCTCCTTCCGTTTGGCTTGGAAGCCATCAAGCACTTAGAGGTATACGAGGCACATTAAATAGGTATGTCATATCTCACACGCCACTTGAATCGTACAAAAGACATGCTTGACTTGATTCATTGAACCTTGTATACGCACCAGACCACGTAACATGCACTAAGTCCACTAGCTGCGTCAAAAATCACGATCATGATGCATCCCTCATGCGTTTGCTAGGTGGCGGGTACATCCTACTCGGGATATGACGATCCGGAGAAGGTAAATCCTATACATAATACTTTGATTTCAACGACAAAAGAAGAGGTTTTTTTTTTTTTTTTTTTTTTTTTTTTTTTTTTTTTTTTTTAATTTTTAAAATACAAGTTTGAAACGCCCATGAAAAGATCNAGGGATTGTGATCCTCTAAATACTACATTTTATACATCTAAAGACTTCGAATGTCTTAACCAGACATGTTGATCTAATTTGAGCATCAAAATGTTCTCACAAGGCATCACACCAACATCTCAGTTAATTTCGACATTTTCTCGATGATGAAGGTTTATTTACTCCCTATAGTAGACCCTTGAAAGAACTCGGGACAGAACCGTTTGACGATGATGTTAAAGATTGTGCCCAAGCACTTATCATTGTTTTTTTTTGGGGATAAAATGTGAATTAGCACTTATCATTGTTATTAAAAATGTAAGACTTAATCTTTGGATAATTGATTTAAAAAAACATTTATAATTATTTATGACTACAATTGTTACCACAAAGTTATCATAATTTCCTTTCTTGATTTCTTAACTATTAAATTATATTTTTCAATTAAAATTAAATACTTGAATTAGTTTTATAGATCAAATTCCTATTTACCAAATAAATTTTGTGTATCCGTGCAAAACACATCCCAAACACCTAAATATTATACTAAATATAAACTCAACTGTATTTATTAAAATAAACAGTAAATTACCTGTTGTTTGGAAAAAATACAATCATTTTCTATATACTGATCGGTTGAAAAAAAAGAAATTTTAACAATGGTCGTAATTTTACCTTTTATTTCCTTTAATTAATTTTTTTCGTATTGGTAAATTGCTATAAGATCCGAGAAAAAAGACTTAATCAGCGAGCACTAAATTTAGATATTGGTAATTAACAAAATAAAACAAAGTTAGATACTGGTTGTAATAAACTTGAGCTTATCAAACGGCAAATATTTGTGTCGTTTCACATGCCAAATGCCAACTTCGGAATCTCTCTGCTTTTACTGCCGCAAATTATAAGCCGTCGAAGCAGTGACACCTGTCGAGCATCGGAAACATGTGACGCGTCAGCCATATCTTATCCCACTCTCTTAACAACGCGCGTGTTATCTAAATTCCACTAGGTATCCGCCACGTAAGCATTTATCTCCTGACGTATCACATACTAGCGAGAGCAACAAGCGAGTAGGTTTCAGTTATGTACTCGCGAAGCTGTGACGTGAAAGCCACAGGCTGATTTAAATAAAAATAGAACAAATTAAGTAAAAAAAATAAATTAAAAACGTTGTCTCATTCTTGGGGCAAAAAAGCAGATAAGTAAGAAAAAGCATTAATTACGAAATTACCCTTTTAATTTTCAGAAAGGGGAAAGAAATTTGCGCCGCGTTTCACTTTCATTTTCATCTTTCAAATCCAGAAAGAGAGAGAGAGAAAATGAAATTTCTCATCAGATTCTGAGGAGCGATATTTTCTCTCTGTGTTTTTGTTCTTACAAGAAGAAGTTTGAAGGATTCGCTGCTCGAAAGTTGTTGTTTTTTTCTCTCGAGCTAAAATTTTCAGGTGATTATTAATTTACTTGTTCTTCTGGGTATATTTTGTTGTTGTTGATGTTTCAGAAACCCTAATTTGTGTTTGATTTTTTTGGGGATATTGTTTTTGTTCGTGGTGAAGTGTTTAATTTATGTGTGTAATAATAGGTTTGTTGATTTTTCTGATTTGTTTGTCGTTTTCTGAATTTTTTTTGTTTCTCTACAGTCGGCGAGAACATTTTTCTCTGATTTCTCGGGAAAAGTTAGGAAATATGGAAATGGAAGTTGTTTTGGGGATCGGAGAAGAGGCAAGACCTAATGCTTGTTCTTCAGAAATTGAATCAGCTAAACAACAACACGACTCAGGTGAAAAAACCCTAGGAGAGGATTCTACTCAAGAGAACGGTGTTAGGGTTTCTGAAAACGGAGAGCAAAAGCTTTTGGGCGATGATGATGATGACAACAAAGCTAAGGAAAACGTTGTTGTTGAGACGGAGAATTTGAACGATTCTGGAGTTATCGAAGATTGTGTGATGAATGGAGTTTCGTCTTTGCTGAAACTGAAGCAAGATTTCAGTGATAAGGAGAAGGAGATAGATGAAGATGAAGTTAAAGGCGAAGATGAAGAAGACGAAGAAGATGATGAAGAAGCTGAAGATGAAGAAGAAGAAGAAGAAGAAGAGGAAGAGCATGGATACTTTGTAGGAGATTTTGTGTGGGGCAAAATCAAGAATCATCCATGGTGGCCAGGGCAGATTTATGATCCATCAGATGCTTCAGATTTGGCTTTGAAGAAAAAGCAAACGGGGAAATTGCTTGTGGCGTATTTTGGGGACGGGACATTTGCTTGGTGCAGTCCATCGCAATTGAAACCATTTGCAGAGAGTTTTAAAGATTGTTCAAAGATAAGCAATTCGAAGGGATTTCTAAGTGCAGTGGAAGAAGCGGTAGAAGAAATGGGTAGACAGATTGAGCGTTTACTGATATGTGATTGCGCAGAGGAGAAGAACAAGTTCGATACTCCGGAAGCTGAGAATGCTGGGATAAAGGAAGGAGTTTTTGTTCGCGATGTGAGAAGAGAAATGATTTCGTCTCTGCTAGTTGGAAAACCTGGAGAGATTCTTAAAGATGTTAAAGGCTTTGCAGAGACTGTTAGTTTTAGCGGTTTGCTTGAGCTAGAGGTTTTGAAAAGGAAGGTCTCTGCGTTTTATCGGTCTAAAAGAGGATATGGTTTGACCGAGTATCCTGAGCCCCAATCAGTCCCAGGACTTGAAGACAAGAACAATGATGATGATGATGAAGATGAGAGAATTGATGATGGGATTAAATGGAGGCGCAGTGGTGTTAAACGTTCGAGCATAGAAAAGGAAGATAAAGAAGAAGGAGAAGAAGCTTTGGATCCTGAAGCGTCTCTTACGAGATCATTAGAGAAGTGTTCTGGGTTTCCTGATCATAGGCTGCAACACAGAAGGAAGCAGAAGAGCATTGCTGAAATATTGGAAAACGAGTCGGCTGCTAAGGTGAGATTTGAGACAGAACCAGCAGATGAAATTGTAAAGTCGAGCAGCAAAAAAGTAAAATGCGGTGATGAAGTTAAGGGTGATCTTGAAAATGTATCCACCACCACTCCAAGGAAGAGAAGAATGAGCAAAATTTCGACAATTGTCATGGAAGAAAATGGCAAAGGCAAAACTTCCTCAAGGAAGAGGAAGAAAAGGGATTTGGATGATGATGATGGGACTGAGGACAGAGAAGAGTTGGCTCATGTAGAAGAGATTGAGAAAAACGAGGTTTCAGATCCGGAGATTGATATTGATTCAACTCCGTTGGCTTCACTGAGGAAAAGGGTCAGGGTTGATGCTTCAAGTGTTGAAAGGAGCACTGGAAATGGCGAGTCCGCCATACTAACGGCAAAGAGAGAAAGGAAGAAGAGCAAATATTTTTCCCCTGACTTTTTGTCGGATTTTTCATGGAAAGGGAGAAGAAAGAGCAAAAACGAATCTGAATCTTCTAAAGTTTCAAGTCAGAGTCAAGTAGGAGAGCAAATGATCGATGCTAGTGATAGCCTCGTGGCAGTGGAAGAGGGTAAGTTGGATAAAACTTGTGAACCATCATTGGTTAATGGTATAGCTCATCAAGAACTGTCAGAGGAACTGAGTAACGCCGTTGATTTTCTGAGATTGGGAGCTTCACCAAAGGAAATGCGGGATCTAATTCGTGTAGCTGCTCTTGGTACACAATATCCAAAAGAGAGTAGCTCAAGAGACATGGTAAGAGAGTTCATGTCCATCTACAGAAGCTTTACATATCATGAGGGTGCCAATAGCAAGTTTTTAGGGAGTTACAATAGTTCAGATAAAGCGACGGAAGAACTGAGCGAGACGGGCAAAGCCGAGACTAAGGGAAAAGAGAGAAAAGCTAAGAAGGGTAAAGCGAAGCAGCAAACAGAGGAGGTAGAGCACATTGGAAAAGAAGAGAGTGAGACAGACAAGCATGGGACAACGAAGAAAGAGCGAAAACCAAAGAAGCATAAATCAAAGAAGCAAGGGGATGAAGAAGAAGAAACCCGGAAAGAGTCAAGTGAGTCAACAAAGAAAGAGAGAAAACGTAAGAAGCCTGAATCAAAGAAGCAAGTGGATGAGGAAGAAGAAACCTTGAAAGAGTCGAATGAGTCAAAGAAGAAAGAGAGAAAAACTAAGAAGCCTAAATATGATGAAGAGGAAACGCGGAATGAGACTGAGAAACTCCGGAAGAAGAAGAAACGAGAGGGAAAGTCGAAAGAGCAGAAAGTGGATGAGAAAAAAATAGAAACTGAGAAGGAATTTTCAGGTGCTGAGCTTTTTGTTACATTTGGTCCTGGATCGAGTTTGCCTAAGAAGGAAGATCTAATTGAAATCTATGAGAAGTTTGGAGCTTTGGATGAAGAGAGAACTTATATGTTCTACAGCAACTTCTGCGCCCGTGTCGCCTTCTTGAACATAGCTGACGGAGAAAAAGCCTTCGAGTCCTCACAAGAGAAATGTCCTTTTGCTTCTGCTTCTGCTTCCACAGTTAAATTCAGACTCAAGTATCCTAATGAGAGAAAAGAGGAGAAGAAAGCTGAAGCTGAAGTTACAGAGACGACAATGGAGATGGAATATGTGAAGAAGAAGCTGGAGGAGATGAGATCATTAGTGGATGAATCTGAAGGAGGAATGACTGAAGAAGTGAAAACGAAACTTGAAGATGAGATGGTGAACTTGCTGGAGAAAGTAAGGAAAATGAGATCGTCTTAGGATTATGTCTTTTATGCTTTTGTTGGTTGAGAATTCTCGGGAGACTTTTACAGGTTTTAGGATATTAATGGTTTCTGCAGAACAAAGAAAAACTATTTTCAGGAGTTGATGATACTATGATCTTGTCATAGGTTAGAACTAGAAGTAGTTTGATGCCATTTGTCTTGTCTAGTCTTAGTCTTTTTAAGTTTTGCCAAATTTAAAACTAAACCACCCATTCGTGGGCTTTTATTATACCATTCTCTGGAAAGCCCATTGATATTGGGCATTAGAACCAAACTAAATTGAAAGAACTGTTGAATTGATATTTTGTCGACCCGAAAACAAATTGAATCGAAATTCATCTTGCCAAATCGAGTTTTACGATAATTCGAATGACAAAAATGATAAATTTAATACATAAATTTACATTTTTTACTTTATTACTTTTACTTTAAATTATAATATTTACTGACATTCAACTTTACCAGTCGAAACGTTATCATAAAAAATGATGTATAAACGAATCAAACAAACAAAAATTGTTTAAAACTAATATTTTAATTAAATATATATAAGAACACTTTTTAAATATAGTAAAAATATACAATTTTATTAGATTTTTAATTCCATTAGTAAAAATATAGTATTAATTAGATTTGATGATTTTAAAATTTTTGCTAATTTCGTAATTTTATTAGATTTTTAATTCCACTTGGATCATACGGAACGACAGAAATCAAGTCGAAAAACCAAGATCTTCATCATTTCGAAGACATCCGTTCACTCAATTTA
>OVAY01000566.1:2723-52226 GCA_900406395.1 Kernera saxatilis
AAAAAAAAAAAAAAAAAAAACAAATCGGAGTTTTTGAATCTAGTAAAGGGAGGTTCGAAATCTAAATCACGAAGATAAGAACCCCTAAAAACCGAAGAATCAAGACGAATCCAAAAGCGGGATTTGGGTATGCGATAAACACAAAATCGACAGAGATGTTAGATGATACGAAGGAACGAAATAAACAAAACAAAACCTAGCGATGATGATTGATGGCCACAGGAGAAATTTGCAATTTGTGAGAGCGGTCTCGAAAGAGTAGATCGCTACTACTAATATAGAGGATTATCTAGTGACCGTTGTGAAATTCGAAAGGCGGTGTCGGTGATCTCGTTTAATTGTGTTGGGCTTTAAATGAAAAAATAGCCCATATTATAAATTAGCAAATTGTTAAAATTTCTAAAATATATACAACTCTATACTATTTGTCTACTAATGATGGATTTACTTCTGAAATCAAATATTGCTGTGGCCATTAATAGAAAAATCAAGTATTATTCGATAGTTATTGAATTTTAGAAATAAATATTCGAGATTTTAATATTTGAGAAATTTTGGAAATTTGAAATAATTGGGAAATTTTGCGTAATCTTTGAGAAAGATTAAGAAATAAATGTTCGGTCTAGATCGGAAGTTAGTCGGAAAGTACTTGTCTCACCCGAAAACTCTCACCGAAATAATCTCTCTCCGATCTAACAATAAGTCTCCTCAAGAATGTGAATGAATCGATACAAGTACCCATTCTCACTCACCCGAAGTTGTTACAACACCTAACAAACTTCTAACCGTCTCTTCACTCTTCACTCTTCACTCTTCACTCTTCACTCATAGTCCTCGAGCTTAACTCTATCTCGATTTGGGGATTTATCAGAGAAGATAGAAAACGACAACGTTTGCTTTTGCTCAACAACCATTAATAACCAATTCCGGTTATTCTTTGGTTGAGCCTATTAGCTTTCACTTTGAATTAAACCAGTTGAATAAGAACATATAGTGGTTATTGATGAAAGTTATGTGGTTAAACCAGTTGAATAAGAACATCAAAGCTACTAACGATGACAAAATATACCGTTCATTGAAAATGAGAAGGTTAACTGAGATATTCAAATGACCATATATTAGAATAAAAAATAAAAATAAAACAGATTTTGTTGAGTTTCATGAGCTTCTAGTTCAAAACCAATTTTTTTCGAAATGATAGCTCTTTCCACCCATCACAAATCAAATCTCATTCTAGTAAAGACATCATACTCATTTGAATTAAATTTAAAGATACACATAAAGCCAATATTATGACCCATGACAAATCCAAAAACCGATGTGATTATGATTTTTAACAAGTATAAGTTCATATATATATGTAGTGACAATGAATGGAGTTATTTTGAGAATTGCCGCTTTGTGCATCTCTCTTATTCTTCATTTTAATCTTAATTTAAAAATCAATTGATAACTTGATGTTGAAAAATAATTTCTCTTTTTTGTTTACTTTTCTTCCATCACAATAAAGCTCTTTATGAACTATTTCATTTTCTATCATTTTATCTATCTTATTAAGCTCTTATGAGCTAGAATCCTTCTTGCTTTGTATTCACTCACAATTTGCACCAAGTTTCATGAGTTTCAACTCAAATTTATTTGATAATGAGAGTGGATTAGGTCATGTCGCTTATAAGTTCATCGCATTTTTTTATATGGGATTAGTAGCATATCCATTGATCCAATTTAATCAAATGAGTCAAGAGGGAAAGAATCTTAGCAAATTGTTGAAAGGTATGACAAAAGCGAAACCCATAGGACTTATTATTCCTTCATGATCACTACTAAAGTGAGATTGAGAGAATCTCACAAAGACAAACCATATCTTGTTGTACAGTGGCATGTTTCAAGAATAGAGTTTTTATTGTTGACACACACACGATCCGATCCATCACAACCAGCCTGATCTCTTTTCGTGTCTGCGAAAAATACCGTCAATCCAGAGAAGAATATAAGCATATCTCTTCGCTTATGCGCCACCACTTTGGGCTATCTCACACCCTTCATCTGAGCATGATTCTTGAACAAAATAATATTCTTAGAGAGAAAAGGTGGAAGCTTGGTCCACATAAAATACAAAATTCTAATTCTCTGGCATAAAAAAACTAGCAAATATATATAAACATTTGCCATATTCTTTAGCATCTGCAACAAAGAAACATAATGGTCCTGTTCAATCAAAATGCTCATCTTGGTATCTAGGAGGAAAAAAGGGTAGGTGAATTACGATTATCCAACTTTTGTTGGTACTAAGTCCTTACTAATTGACATCAATTAAAGAAGAAAAAAGTATTATTTTGGTTCACAATAAAGTCACTTTAATGAACTTAGGGAACCTTTCGGACGATCTTCTGTGATCTCTTTTTTGGTCTTAACATTCTTTTCTTCTTCCTTCGGTTGGTTATAAATAGCCTACGATTCAAGGAACTCAAGTCTCAGGCAACACAGAGCTTAATACTGTAGTATCTACCAAAAACAAAAACAAAAAAAAGCCTCTTTTCTTCAAACAGGAACCCCAAAAGCGAGGTTTAATCCATGGGTTTTCAGTTTTAAATCTCTTTCTATCTACTAGGAAGATTTTGTTTCTTCTTCTTCTTCAAGAAACAAGCCCTAGATTGATTGTGACTACCTTCAAGAAACCATGGACAAAGTTGTGAGAATGTCTTCAGAGAAAGGAGTGGTTATATTCAGCAAGAGCTCGTGTTGCCTGTCCTATGCGGTCCAAGTCCTCTTCCAAGACCTCGGGGTTCACCCAACGGTCCATGAGATCGATAAGGATCCTGAATGTCGTGAGATCGAGAAAGCCCTAACGAGGCTCGGGTGTTCCACGCCCGTCCCAGCCATCTTTGTGGGCGGGAAGCTCGTGGGTTCAACCAATGAAGTTATGTCGATGCACCTAAGCGGCTCTCTGGTTCCACTGGTTAAGCCATTTCAGGCCAATCTATGTTAAAAAAAGGTGTTCTAACTTTCTAAACTACGAAAATGTATTTCAATAAGAAACAACCAAAAATGCAATCGTATAGCCTATGCAACCTTTGTAATGTAGCTTTATAAATATTGTTGGTTTTGTAATTTCAGAAAAGATGCTATAATAATTGACTAATTTCTACAACCAGTTAACTTTTAGCCTTCATGGTACTATTTGATGGGGCTTAGAACATTCTTTTTATTTCAAATAAGTAAGGGTAATAAATAACATTCATTGCTAATTCTTAAGACCACCCCAAAGAAAGAGTACAGAGTACAAAGTATATATATTTCTACAGATACAAAGCGATTACAGACAACGATTGGTCATGTTGTCTGATTCACTACAAGAACAGAAGAATTTGAGAGTAGTTGTGTTTTTACTTGAGCTCCAAGACTTTTGGGTTTGGAGGAGTGTTACAGATATCTGATGAAGAAGACATCGGAGTGACATTAATGGGATATACCTCAGTTACTTCTTCAGTCGTCTCATCAAAGTAGACCACGTCCTGCATTGTGAGCTGGCGACATTCTACTATAGACCTCAGATAGAGGTTTTCGCGTGCGTATATTGAGTTCTCGTGAGCCAACCGCGCCTTCTCAGCCAATAATGTTTCAAGCTGAAGTCGCACCTATAGATGAGAGAGAAAAAACGCAACCAAAGATCAGAAATGTACATAAAAATGTTAACCTTAATGGCTTTGTGAAGAGTTCGATACCAGATCGTCATTATCCGTTTGGCTGTTACCACCATTACGATTCTCCCTCAGAAGTTTATTTTCTTCTTCAAGCTGAGCGCATCGTTGCTTTGCAAAGGCCAGATCAGATTTTACCATCTTATGCTCCCGGAGTAGGAGCTTTGCCTTGGCAGCCATTGCCATCGCAACCTGTTAGAGGTAAATTTATCGGAGGTTCAGTATTTATACCTGGATCTTAACATCAAAGAGTATAAATCGAAAAACTATTATTCTATAATCTTTTGTAAATTCAAACTCAACAATCAGTAAATGAAGAGACAACAACAGCTGAAATAAAAAGATAAATTTTTGCTGCTGTCAACCAATAAATGATACAGAGCAGCCACCTTACGTCGCGAGATGCCTTTAGTTGAATTTCCAAATCTGCTTGTATCTCAGGATTCTGCTGGTTCCGTGAAAGACTTTGCTTTTTTTTAATCTTTTTACGGGTTTCTTGAATGATGCCTGCAGTTCGGTTCTCCACAGCTGTAATACCCTCCTAAGGAAATTCACAGACAAATAACAATCTCAGCCCCAACAAACTCTCATTTAGTTCGGTGCAGAAGATGCATCGAAACGCACAAGAATGCATATGCCTTACAAAACTAGTGTGAGAACTAGCATAACCTAAAGCAAAACAAAATAGATGTATGTCTCTTATAGTGCCATATACGGGTGCATAAAGAGTAAGAAACTAACCTCAACTACAGTGCCAATGGTGCCACCAATGTAATTTAACGATGAAGTGATCGCGTCTAAGCTTCTCTGTAATGAAGGATTCTCGGTTTTCCTACCTGTCTGACCAGCTTCCTGAAAGATGGAAATGAATTTCAACTCCATACAAGAGAATTAGAGGACCAAATGCAACTGCGTCGTTGAAACTTTATAAACCTAGTCCTTAACCTTAGTTCCTGAAGTCGAAGAAGGCATGTTCTGCTCCATTCTAGTGGGACTTTGAGGTAGTTGTTGAGGATCATCCTCATCCAAAAGGGCCTTAGCTTTACTAGCTAGACTTCCCCAGAAGCTTCGTTTTGGTTCGTTTAAGCTTTTCATAGACGTGTACTCATGAGGCTTCACGTCCTATTCAAATGAAGAAGCATGTTTCATCCGAAATTCAACAACGAGACATTTCAATTGAAGCAAAAACAGAGTAACCCATGAATCATTCGAACTGCTTAAACAGACTAAAAGGGCAATTATGCGATCAAGGAAACACCAGAAAGAGAGCGAGAACAAAAACAAAAAAAAAAAGAGGCGAAACCTTGGGTGGAGTGGGAACAGGAGCAGAAGAAGGAGACGAGTATGCAGAGGAAAGAGAAGAGTCTCTGTGCGCAGAAGATGCTCGAATTGCCTTCGCAGCGAGAGACGACGCAGCAGATGATGAAGCCGAAGGCGGAAATGACGAAGAAGACGAATAAGACATCCTCGTCATCATCCTTTCCTTATCTTTCTCCATCTCCATATTAAGATCTTCGAGTTTCTCAAATCTGAAATCTGAAATCCTCAATCCCTTCTACCTTGATCAACTTCTCTCACGCTCATCGATGAATCACAGTCTCCAATTTTGTGGTTTGGGGGTCGATCTAGGGTTTTCCTCTGAGCATCTTCGGATCTCCTCGCAAATGATGCCAAATTTTTCAATTTTGGTGTCGTCAACGCTAGACGGTGCCATCAAATTCCACACGCAACGGGTACACCGGTTATTGAATCTTGGTTTTCTACAATTGTGTTAAACCGGTATCCTCCTTAATAGGCTTTTGATTATAACATCCACATTTTTAAAACGTGAAAATATTGTATAATATTCATTACCATTAGAAATTTAGATATTGCTCTTTTAGTGGAAACAACTCTCTCATCTTAATCACTCCGGATAGATGCTGCGAACTCGTAGCATACGCATGATCACAAAAAGATTCACATGCAACTACACTTGAGAATTTGACTAAAATGTTTGTGCATGGACTGTTGGGCTTCTTGTCGTTGAATCAAAATGGGCTTTGCAATAACAAGTTTATGCTTCTCGGTCATAGCTAACTAAGCTCCTAATGTTTAAGAAAGAAAGCTCGTGTGTTTGATTGTTTCTTTCTTGGTCAAATCCATCAAGCGAGTTTCGAGTGAAGATTTCATACCGTTTGACTCTATCCGAATCCATGCAACTCCCCAACCATATATAAGGGATAAGAGATCGCTCAAATGAAAGCGAGTTGTTCTAAACTCGTCTGGTGGTTTCCTTAAGAATACGACATTAGAGAATGAATTGGATGAAGCGTGATTAGGAAAAATTGACGTGGACATTAAGGCTCTTTGACAAATACCCAACTTTGGCCCAAATTGTTCATTTTGTTTTCTAGTTGCATCTTTTCTTAGCCTTTGTTTTTTTGTTTCATGTCTCGTCGGTTTAGCGGCCGGTCGGGACCGTTGTTCATTAATACACAGCCCCACCCGCAAATTAAAATTTTAAGTATCCGATCTAGAATTTGCTCCAGTCTGTTTCGAAAATTCAGAAATCTGGAATTTTGCATATCCATAACCAGATAAGAATATTTTGTTCTACTTCAGTTCCTGCTTTTCTATGTACTTAATCAAACCAAAATAAACCGTCTGAAATGTCTTTAGATGTAACTATTATTATGGTAGAAATTAATTGTTGATTGAAACTAGACGGCATTACAGCTCAGGGTGTTTGTACTTTTGTTAATAGATGATAGCACCATCTTTCTATGGTCCAACCCATTTCCAAACATGAATGCTTCATTTGAATAACTTAGACTTTATACTAAGACATGCCTTAGGACCTTAGTTATTGAATAATTATTCTCTCTGAAATTAATGATTCTATATGTTTAACGCCTACACATGATCTCGAACACAATTATTGTTGATATCCTACAATCCAAAGTTATAAAAGACATAAACTAATATATCTAAAAAACATGAACCAATTCACTTAATGTCCATAATTTTTTTTATGATATTAGGGCCAAATTCGTTGACCTAAGTTAGATAATCCAAACAAAGTTTATTCCCGGACTTATAATTGAGATTTTGTTCGAAATGAACCAATTACAACTGAATGAAAATGCACCAAATATTATTCGTTTGACCAATTTAGTATTTACATTGGTATCCAGTGTTTAGATGCAAAACCAAATGCATCAAACAAAAACTTAAATGTTTTGGATGTAAAAAGTATAGAAAAATCACCTAAATTGGTAAGGGTTTTTGTGTATACGTACAATGAATCTTCAAATTCAAACTACAAAATAGTCAGAAAAAACTAGTCTCACCGGCAGTTGCAGAAAATTATTTGGGCAACTAGGCAACGTAGAGAGGTGAGATATCTTAAAGGCGATAGGGACACGTGTATAAGAATGATTGGATGAAAAAGGCGAAACTGGATTCTGAGGGATGATTTGTTGACGTAGCGAAGCTATACACCACGAGGTTTAGGAAGAAGTACGACCACATATTCGGAGTGGGTCTATCCATAGACATGTTCCTACTTTCCTAACTTCTCTGGCTCCCACATCTCTCAAATCGTACATCCACTTTTTATTTCATTATTTTCAGATTTCTTATCTGTCAATTATTCACATGCATTGCTTTTTTTCTTTCTCTAATCAGCATTTTCTTCTTTTAATTCAGAATTTTTAGGCTTTTAACATGTGAAAGCTTTTCTTTTTTGCTATCACTTTCTCATTAACTCAACCAAAAGTAAGATTTTTTTTTTTTTTATCTTTGACTGATTCACTCTACAAATTGCTGCCAACAACTAAATGAATGTTATCCGATATTTTCTTAGATGACGATTGGATCTTTGCTATAGAATTAAAATTGGCTAGATACTTAATAATGATAATCACATTCTATGAGTTAAATTAGCCATATATTCATATCGTCGTCTGCCACATTTTGTTCTGGCTTTTATATTCATGAGATTCCTTACTCATAACAGCTTTCTTCTGACCATAACAGCTAATATTATTATTAATTATTAATCCGCATGTTTTTGTGGTCTTCATTTATTTACATGTCCATGCATATCAGCCTTACATTTACTATAAAAAATAAGTTATATATTCAAATATAGTTAAGCTCAATTAGTAAAAAACAAATATCAAGTGTTCGTTTTGCTTTTAATTTAAAGGCAACATTAAGTTTGAAAACTAATGATTGATGTACGTGCATTTACAGTTTGAGAAAAAAAAGATTGTATCTCTTAAAAAATCCATGTCACATATCACTTCTTTATAACTATGTAATGTGAATAGTATTACATATATAATATCATTGCAAATAATTGTCGTAATTAAACATCTACTAAGCATGTTGTATTAAAAATATAATGATATGTTAATATTCAGAGATAAAGTTCATAGAACAACATAAAAGATGTTAAATGTTATCTACAAACCATTCATATCACCAATAGATCTCTATTAGTCTATTGTCAATAGGTTGCAAAAACGTACGTATATGAAAGGTATAAATTTCCCAATTACCTAAAACAGCAGTCAATGAAAGTATATACCCTAAGAAAATGGTGAAAAGGAAAGTAAACGACGAAGACCAACACAAAGATTAGAGTGATTTAACTAAAAGAGATAATGATCAACATCACAAAACGACAATTCAAAACTTAGAAAAATAATAGAAGAAGCCCAGCGTAAATATTACAATAGCAATTGGGTGGATTGGGAGGACCCACGTTAAATAATTTTCAATATATAGCACTCTCCAATTATGCCTCCATCGTCTCCTTCACTGCACAATAAAATGGCGACAGAAGGAAAAAACCCCATCAACATGAACACAATGTCTTCATCCCTTCAGAGAACCGGTCAATGGTATGAACCGGTCTACTTTTACCTATAGATTCTCCGGAGAACTTTTCCGGTCGGTTTATCCCGGCCTAATCACCTTAAATTCTAACATCTTATGTATTCATGCAGGGTTTTCTCTCAAGATATCCCGACAGATGTTGTAGTTGAAGTTGGAGAAGCTAATTTCTCTCTTCATAAGGTAAAAACATATCTTGATTCTTGATTCACATCATTTTAATAAATAAAAGAAGGATGATTCGTTTTTGTCATCTACATCTCATACATACACGCGCGCATACGTTGCTTGAACTGAGTTATGGCATGATATACGATATCATTACAAAACATTAGGTTGCATGTTTCGTTACAAGAATTTATAATTATTAATTTCTTGATCTCATATAGTTCATGCTAGTGGCGAAGAGCAACTACATAAGGAAGCTAATAATGGAATCAAAAGACAGTGACGTGACGAGAATCGATCTCTCGGATATCCCCGGAGGTCCTGAGATGTTCGAGAAAGCTGCCAAATTCTGTTACGGTGTTAACTTCGAGATCACCGTTCAGAACGTGGCGGCTCTTCATTGCGCCGCCGAGTTCCTTCAGATGACCGACAACTATTGCGACAACAACCTCGCTGGTCGGACACAAGACTTTCTCTCTCAAGTTGCTCTCTCTAGCCTCTCTGGAGCCATCGTCGTTCTCAAGTCTTGCGAGATTCTCCTTCCTATTTCTCGTGATCTCGGTATTGTCCGCCGTTGTGTCGACGTCGTCGGTGCTAAGGTTTTTTAACTCATGACTCTTTCTCACTTACTTTCTTAAGTGTTAGATCCAGATTTTGGTTAGTTTTTTAGTTTTTTTTTTTTCACGTAGTAACCAAAATAAACCCGATCTAGTATTTAGTACAGTTTTAGGTATATATGTCCTATATATAAATATTTTTCAAATGAACCTTAAGTTTCTTAATTGACAAACATACTAGCTTTTGTAGACGTTTCAAATTTCAAAAATATTCGACTTTTGACATGCTATTGCGATTCGTTTGGGTTTCGGTTCATTATCCACCGGTTATTAAAAGTAGTTAAAAAATAAGTTTCAGTTTGGATTTATTCGTTTTTAGTGTTTCTTCTACATAAAAATACGAATCCATTATTTATTAGGATTTACATCAGAATCTAGATCTATTATTACGTTGTACTTACTTTCACATCAGATAGAGATTTTACAAGTTTCAGTGTTTTGCCTTAGTACTCTGTGTTTCAGTTCCGTGAGTCTCAAGTATTTATTATGCAAGATAGTTTTGCCTCCATTGTGTACATTAAATGATACGTTTTTTTTTTTTTTTTGGTTTTGAAAAGGCTTGTAACGAGGCAATGTTTCCGTGTCGATCACCACCGAACTGGTGGACTGAGGAGCTCTGTATCTTAGACGTCGACTTCTTCGCCGAGGTCGTAGCTTCCATGAAGCAGAGAGGCCTCAAACCTTCTTCCTTAGCCTCTGCAATCACTACCTACACCGAGAAATCCTTAAGAGATCTCGTGAGAGACCATTCCGGCAGAGGAGCCAAGTTTTCCGATCCCGAAAACAAGGATTCAGACGAAAGATCCCAACAGAGAGATCTCGTGGAATCGATCGTCTCTCTCTTACCTTCAGACAAAGGACTTTTCCCTATCAATTTCCTCTGCTCTCTCCTCCGTTGCGCCGTCTTCTTGGACACTTCGCTTACCTGCAAGAACGAGCTCGAGAAACGAATCTCCGCAGTCCTCGAGCACGTCACCGTCGACGATCTCTTGATCCCGTCTTTCACCTACGACGGCGAAAGACTCTTAGATCTCGACAGTGTCAGACGAATCATCTCTGTTTTCGTCGAGAAGGAGAAAAACGTCGGAGTTTTCAACGGCGGAGATTTCAACAGAGGATTATGTTCTGTTTCGCTCCAAAGAGTTGCGAAAACCGTTGATTCTTACTTAGCAGAGATCGCTACTTACGGAGAGTTAACGATCTCCAAATTCAACGCGATCGCGAATCTCGTTCCCAAATCCGCTAGAAAATCAGACGACGATCTTTACAGAGCCATAGACATCTTCTTGAAAGCTCATCCGAATCTTGACGAGATCGAAAGAGAGAAAGTTTGTAGCTCAATGGATCCTCTCAAGCTTTCTTACGACGCACGTCTCCACGCTTCGCAGAACAAGAGATTACCAGTTAACATCGTTCTTCACGCGCTTTACTACGATCAGTTAAAGCTAAGAAGCGGAGTCGAAGAAAACCCAGGAGCACTAGTTATAGTCCCTGAGGCTTTAGCGACGCGTGGACAGATTCAAGCTGATACTTCATTGGCTAAAGAGAACGAAGCTTTGAGGAGTGAGCTGATGAAGATGAAGATGTACGTTTCGGATCTGAAGAAGAATGGTTCAGGAGCTTCTTCTTCGAACTCGTCGTCGTTGGTGAGCAATAAGAAGAGCAGCAAACACACTTTCTTCTCCTCTGTTTCGAAGAAACTTGGCAAGTTGAATCCGTTTAGACATGGGTCAAAGGATACTTCAAACATAGATGAAGATGTCGCGGGTGTTGATATTACTAAACCAAGAAGACGAAGATTCTCAATCTCTTAAAAAAATAAAAACGTTTGATCAGGTACTTTTGGGTTTTGGTCTGTGTGTGTGTGTGTGTGTATAATTCCTTTAGTCTAGTGTGCTTTTTCTGTTCCCTCTTGATGCGTGATTTTTTTGTTTGTGGCGTGTGTGTTTATTTGTTTAATAATGAGTTTGAGATATTCGAACTAAGAAAAAGAACATCACTGATTTCAATTTTCATGTATGCATCAATGAACTCTTTCTTTAATGGTGAATTAAATTTTATTTATTGCTGACGTGGCATTAGCGAGGATAGATGACGATAATGTTACAGACACACTAGGCCCAATTCTACTTTTAGCCCATTAAGGCCCAATGTTCAAGATTCTTCCACTAGTGAAGCACTGTATTCGATTTGCACGTTAACGAGCATTCCCGCAATTTCGAAATCTCTCTTGCTGTATCAGTAGATACAAGCCATAGAAATGATGACGATCAAATCGGAAAAAGTGATATACCGGCGACGACAACTGTTCGCCGTAGATTTCCACCGGTGGCCGCCGGATATCAGATTAGCTGCTGCTGCGACGGCGACAATGTAGACTTGGAAGATTATGACTCACGGTTAGTCAGATTTCAAGTTTTTGATTTTGGGGATTTTCGTGACAAAGTTTTCGTGCGTAAGATAGATTCGTCTTTGCTTAGTCTTTTGGGTTCTAGTGGAATGCAAAGTGTTTTTAAGTCGTTCGGTAGACTAGTTGAGGCAAAATCGGAGGGATTGTGAAATTGCTTGAAGAAAACCGGTACAGGAAAAATGGGGGATTTCTATTTTTAGGTCATTGGATTTGGGTTTTTTGTTATTATAGCCAACAATAGATTAACGAATCATATTTGTTAGGAAGAGCCAGCCTTGATCTTCCGTTAAGAGATTTATGACCCTTGAAGTTATCTTCCAACCAGCCTTTCTGGGATTTGAGAGAGAGACAAATCTGATTTTGATGAAATCCAAAACAGAGCTCCAATGTCGGAGCCGCTTCCTCCTCCAAGGAGGACTTCCGGATTCGGTGATCCCGCATTGGTATTCCCTGAGTTTGCTGCAAAGCAATGCGTGCTCGAGAAAGTTCCTGAGGAAGAAGGAGAAGGGGAAGATAGCAGCTATGGCAAAGGTTCTTTTGACCTGAGTTCGAGGTTCTCTAGCCCTTCCATCTCTCGAAACGAATTCAATATTGTTGAAATCCCCGAAAAGGTTCCATCTTTAAAGCTGCCTCCTTCTGGATTGACGGAGTCGTCGTTGAGACTCTCTGGCTTCAGAGAGGAAGAAGAGATCGACCACAGTAGAAACTCAGGTTCCTTTGTGGATCATATCGGTGAGGAGGAGAAGAGAGAATGGTCTGGATGTTTCAGAAAATGCTGTGCGTGCGCTTGCATGTTTCTTTCCATCGTCCTTATAATCGTCTTGTTGACAGGGTTGTCTGTGAACTCCTCAATCAAATCAAGACTACCTCAGGTTTTTGTCACAAACCTCAAGTTCTCAAGATTGGATTTCGCCAATTCATCAACGGATCTTCTGTTGAATGCGAACTTGAACACCGTTCTTCAGCTCTCTAACAAAAACGACAAGACGGTGCTGTATTACAGCACCATGAAAGCTGCTGTCTCTTCTGAGAACATAAACCTCGGACAGAAGAAGCTTCCCGGATTTAACCAGAACCCGGGAAACGATACCTCTTTGAAGATTGCCACCAGACTCAGAAAATCCAAGGTCTATGATGTTGATGCTACGTTGCTGAGAAACAAAGAGAAGACACTTGAAGCTGTGGTTAATGTGTTCTTGAGTGGGAAACTGGGTTTTGATTGGTTGGGATTTAGGATTCATTTACCAATTGTTATTGCGTGCGAAGATGTGAAGCAGAGTGATGCGATAAATGGACTCAAGCCCAAGTGTGATGTTCGAATCTTTTCCCAATGAAAACAATGAGGCGATTATTACACAAGACCTTTTGATCTTTGTTTTTTTTTGTTCTAATTTCCTTGTTGTAGATGGAATAACATAGAAAAAGAAAAGTGATTAACTTTTGTTTCTCTAAAATTAACATCAAGAATCCACAAAGTTATTAACTTTTGTTTTTCCCTTTACGCCTTTGCATCATCATAGTTTATGTTTTGTTTTTAGATTACGGGTATCTTAATCTTTCACCATTGACTTAGCTTGTAGATTATAATTACTATATGTCCATAAGAGCATCTTCGTCGGTGAGAACCTCTCCAAAGTTCTTAAATATATTATTTTAATAGTTTTAAAAAAATTTAATTATTTATTTAAAATTTAATACAACTATTAAATGAGTTTCTCAAGAGTTTCTAAAATGTTCTAAATTTAGAACCGTTTCTAAACCTCTTTCCTATTTTTTCATTATTTTTTATTTTTTTAATATTGAAAAACTCATTGAGATATCCTCGGAGATGCTCTTGTTGAGAGTTGGTTTGATGTCAGAAAAATGGGTTTCTTCATCTCTCTAGGCATAGAGAGATGGATAAAAGCTCGAATCACGATGAAGCCACATGCAAAATCTTGGGCGTTGCAGATCCGCATTAATGCTCTCACATATCATAACACACTTATTGAGTCTTTTTTTTGTTAAAAAGAAAGACTTCAGGAAATTAAAATAAGCAGGTGAGTCGTGAGTAGCTGTGAAGTAAAAGACGTGTAGAGAAAGCGTTTTCACATTCAGAGCCGCGTTTCCAATTTTCAAGATTCATGTGAGAAACTAACTCTTTGATTATTTTAATTTTTCTTTTAAGAGAACGTGAAACAAAGATGATTAAATTAATCATCTTAAAAGCAGAGTATATAGAGGCTTAAGGAGACCATTCTTTGAGTACTTTCAATCATTAAGCTCTTTCATCTTTCTGCATCTGGGTAGAGTAAGTTTGTTTTTTATCTCCTACACTTTTTGTCTCCTCTTCTTTCTGCAATTTACGATTATATTATTAGTTCATCGATCTCTCTGCTAAAAAGTAAAATGCTAGTAAAAGCTGAAACTTTATCTTTGGATATCTAGAGATTTGTGGCAAATGCCAAATGGGTTGTTGAAGCTTCACGTGTCTCCTTTGCCACATGCGCAATCCTCTCTTCTTCCTCTTATCTCATCTAATTTGTCCCAATTGCTTCGATAAACTCAAGCAAATCTTGAATCCTAGACAGTCAAGTCTTTGTACATCAATTAGTTACCTGAGTTTTTTTCAAATGCGTGCAAAGGGTTGTTAGTGTACGAACCACAGTCGTTGACAATCTTGATTTCTCTTCAATTTTATTGTAGGGGTTTCTGAGTTTCTCTACACTCTCAAAGTCATGGCCTCGTCTGCGGTAAGAAACTGTCGTGATCTTTTCACTCATTAGATCCTTGTGGTTTGGTCTCTTGGTCCTAAGATTTCACTCACTTTGTCTGATCTTCTCAGGCTCATAGCAAGAAGCAGTTTAAGAGGTCTATGACCAAGAAATCACACTCATGGTGGTGGGATAGTCACAATTGTCCCAAGAACTCAAAATGGCTTGCAGAGAATCTAGAGAGTATGTTCCCTCACTTACCATTGAGATGTCAAGATTACTAAAACAAAAACAAAAAATTTCTGAAGTATTTCTTTCTTGTTCTTGATTTGGTTTGTAGAGATGGATGACCGTGTGAGCCACATGTTAAAGCTAATTGAAGAAGACGCAGACTCTTTTGCTAAGAAAGCTCAGATGTATTATCAGAAACGTCCCGAGTTAATCCACCTTGTTGAGGAATTCTACCGCATGTACCGCGCATTGGCTGAGCGTTATGATCAAGCTAGCGGTGAACTCCAGAAAAACCATCCATCTGGGATGCAGTCACAGGGCTCTTTTGAGCAATCATCTCCTACTACACAGGGGAAGTTGAGTCGCCGTCATAAGGACGAGGAAGATTCATCATCTTTGACAGATTCCGGTTCTGATTTTGATTCTGATTCTCAGTCGGTTCCTGATCATTCCCCTGCCAATGATGAAGATGGTGACGAGGCATTGATCCGTAGGATGGCTGATCTAGAGCTTGAGCTTCAAGAGACAAAGCAGAAGCTCCTTCTCCAGCAGGAAAGTGTTAATGGTGACAACACCACTGATCTCCTTCAGAAAATTACTGTATATGAAGGAGAGCTTAGAGAAGCTAATGAAAAGATTCGAATGCACGAAGTAGAGATCGCTAATCTGAAGATTGAGCTTCAGAGCTGTATGTCCTCTGGAACAGAAGCTCATCTTGGTGTTGAACAAAAGACTTCTGATTTGGATAAAGAGGAAACCGAAGATGCAGCAGCTACAAAAGTGCAGGCTTTGGAGGAAGAGCTGAGTATCGCGAAAGAGAAGCTTCAGAACTTTGAGAAAGAGACTTCTTTTCTGAAAAACGAGCTCGAGATCAGTAAGGCTGCTGAGGAGAAGCTTCAGAGCTTACAGCATGAGCTCGAGTTGGCTCAAAAAGACGCTGATACCCACAGAAACAAGCTCAATGCGGAGAAGAAAGAAGTCATGAAGTTGCAGGAGAGATTGGCAATGGTGAAAACTAGTTTGCAGGACAGAGATAACGAGATAAGGTCGCTGAAAACTGCAGTCTCTGACGCTGAAGAGAAGATATTCCCAGAGAAAGCACAGATCAAGGGAGAAATGTCAAAGCTGCTTGAAGAACGAAGCCAACTTGGAGAGCAACTTAGAGAGCTGGAATCACATATAAGGCTAATCACGGAAGAGAAAGCTGAAATGGAGGAGAAGCTTAGAGGAGAATCCGAGAAGATAAGCGCAATGAGAGATGAGAGCAATGTGCTAAGAGAAGAGATTGGGAAGAGAGAAGAGAAGATAAAGGAAATGGAAAAGCATATGAAAGAGCTTCACATGGAGCAAGTGAGGCTAAGAAGACGGTCGAGTGAGCTAGCAGAAGAAGTGGAGAAGACGAGAGTGGCTGCATCTGAAGTGGCTGAGCAGAAAAGAGAAGCGATAAGACAGCTTTGTATGTCTCTTGACCATTACAAAGATGGGTACGAGAGGCTTTGGAAGGTTGTTGCAGGACATAAGAGAGGAGTGGTCTTAACATCCTAAAGTTTGGCTAAGAGTAGTATATAAGGACAATGACTTTGTGTTTTCTCTTTGATCCCATTAATGTGTTGTGTTCTTTTGGACTTAAAATGTTGTTTTAAGGGCCGTTAGTTGGTGTTGAAGTTAGGTTGAAGACGAATAATGTATATGTTGATATTAGCATATATCAATTGTAGAAATATTATCTCACAACTCAAAAGTCATATGAAAACGCAGACATGTTTTATGTTTATATGGTTCAACAGTTGTTGTGTTGTGATTGTACATTTTTCATTTTTCTTTTCTTATAATTATCTATCTCCATCATCTTATTATTTTCATTTTTCAGTATCCTATACTCGTTTTTAATATTTTTTTTTACCTGTTCTACCCTTAAATTTTGTTTCTTTTATTATTTTCCAAAGCAAGGATATTACATTTTCATATAATATAAATAGTAACACATGTTTTTTTTTTTTTTTTTATAATAAATTATAAGTTTATAACACTTCTCTTACTATTTTAATTTTGAAGTAATGAAAAACGCTACGTATTTGGTGAAAGAAAGCTAAACAATTCTAGTTCTAGCTAATAGGCCCAGGCTGCAATGTGTTTATGTAAAGATTGTGGTAGGGTGATGTGGAATAAATAATTTGAGGAGAAGTATGGTGACAAATATGGGCAATGGTGGATTTGGTGGGAGGTTGGTAACACCATCTCTCCTTCATGTCGCTGTCTTTCGTGGTAGGTGTATGTATCCCCTTTCTATTTATCATCACTTATTTTAATGTTGCTTTTTATATAATTGATTTTTCCTATCCTAAATACGCCACAAATAAATTATATGACGAGTGTATGAGATAGACTATTTTATATTTGTAGTCAATAGAGTGGTTGTTGCCAAATTGACTCTTGAAATTGAGACATTTCATGGATGTGTATGCGCCAAAATGCTTAAGCCTCTACTGTTGCCTCGCGTCTATTTTAACAACCACTACTTCTTTTGAATAATAAAAAAGAAAAAAAGAAAATAATAAAAGAATATATTATGTGTTCTTAACGGCGTCAACTCTGACGGCGTCTCGAGATGTTCAAATTCCGACCTACGCTTATTCACTGTTTCACACTTTTTCTTTCTTTTTCTCGCCGTGACGGATTTAACTTCTTGTGTTCATTTCTGTGTCCTCCTACGACTTTTTTCTTACATGTTTTTTTTCTTCGTAGCTTTGCGTTGACCCATGATCCAACCGTCCAAGGCTAATTGTTTTACTCTTGTTTGATATCCCTTTTTTGTTTTTAAAAATGGTATAAGTGTTATTTATATTTGATTTAAAAAAATCAATGAAATTTGACGAGTTTTAATGCATTTTCCAACGGATATCTGAAATTTTAAGATAAAAGTTATTTAATTAAGGTAAAGTAAAAATTTGAGATTTTTTTAAACATAAAAAGCGGGTTTTCAATATAGTAATGTGACGATATTTTTTTTCAAATCTTATTTATAAAATAAAATCATATCTTAAATTTTGTATATTATATCATAAATTGGTAGATCATTCTTCTTTATCATATTGATTTGTTGCTAAATGTCAGCTCAGTAAAACCCGAAAAAACTAAAAAAGGTCAGATGGTCTAACTCAGAGACAAACGTAATATACTACATCGCGTCTCCATTCATGAACATATTAATTTTTTTTCTTGCATCATGAACATGATAATTTAATGTCACTAAAAATATGGAACAATTGAAAATCGACCCAAAATCCAAAATATATGGGATGATGTATAATATTAGGTCTATTGTTCCACTCTGGTTTCTCCTAATCGAAACGGACATTTTGTAATCACAACAGTCTTTACATTCACTTAAATACTTAATAGACAAGTATTTTTATATTAAAAAAAAAAAATCCAAAACAATTTGCTATATGTTATAGAAAGTTCACGTAAAAAAAAAAAACAATGGACTCTTTTAAAGTTTAATAGCCCAGCTCACCTGTTTTGAAATCTCTTTATACAACCCAAAACAGTGTAACTTACTAACTTTATTGAGCGTGCATCTACAATAGTATGACCTTGCTTTAAGAAATAATCAATATGTATCACATAGAACATAAGAACAAAAATATTTGGAAGCTTGGAAATGATGATTTTCTACGTTTAAATCAGTAAACAAAACCATAAAACTTTTTGAGAAACCAGAAATAGCTGAAAAACTCAAAGAGAAGATAGTTTCGTGCCACCAATTCTAAAGAAAAATATTCACATCGTACTTTATAATTTCGATGAGCTATTTTCATTTAGTAAAAAAATAAAATTGGTGTTTCTGAAGAAAAAACAAGTGAGAGAGAAAGAACACGCAGCACTCGAATATAGTTATCTAATTTTTTTTTAATCGTTTGTGCCAATTGGTTCACAAACAAATCGCTAGGCGAATTAGGTACAAGATCGAGCAACGAGAAAGAACACAATAGTGAATGTTGTTGAATAGCTGGGAACACGACAATGGTATATGATATGGACCAGATAAGTCCGACATTACTTAAATTGCCAATGAAAGTCGAATATGATAGATAGCATAGCGTATAGGAATAGGAATATAATTATGCATTTAGTATATACTTTTTTTTTGTAAACGCCTTCATCAATCACGGCAATTTTTAGTATATACTTTAGGTGTTTTTTTAATGCATTTAGTATCTACTTTAGGTGTTTTTTTCTTGTTACCTCCCCGTGGAAGAAATCATAGATATAGTTACGCAAATGATATGATTCATAGGATTAAGAATCCCTTTAACATTTTTATAATCAAATAATTCTCCTAAATAAGGAACAGTACTTCCGGTTAGGTCAACTGACTAAAATTCTAACAGCTTTATATTTTCAATAGTTAGCCATGTTTCTCTAATTAACTTGAATGTATTTCATGAAATCTGTGATGCATGATGTAATCGATTAAATTATGAATTTTTCTGAATGTATTTCAAGAAAATCCACGGAGGTTTATATTCATGTAATGCATGTTATTAATAAAAAACTAAAAGCTATCAAATGATAACAAATTTGTTAAAACCATATTAACCAATTATATATTATTTCTAGTTTTCCGATATATAATTTGGAAATCAAGAATATTTTTATTTTAAAAAATTGAGTGATAATTTATGTTTGCAGACTGATTTAGTAAAGTGAAATGGTTGTTTAACAATATGAATAAAAAAAATACTTATAAACTTCTTTTCCAAAAATACTCTTAACTAGATATGATATAATTTAGTCCACTACTAATTCATATATAATTTATTTAAAGAGAATAACTTAATGTTATGACTTTTTTCTACTTTGGTTTCAATATTTTACAATAAAGTTATTTATAATACTATGGTTCGATGAACGACACGTGTCAGGGGCTTTCTTCTTTTTTATCCCATGTACACATGTGTATGTTTTATGGACTTAACCTGGACATCGAATTTGCATTATTTTGTATCTCTACTTAACTCATTGGTCTTCGTTTTATAACGATTTGCCGAAAAATAAAAAATAAAAAAAAAATATAGAAGGACAAAGTTTATAGATATGAAAATAAGCACATCCTTCACCAAACCCTTTTCACTTTACGGTCCTTACCTACCCCCCATCAACACCATCCCACTCACACACAGCCATCCCGTTAATTCTAACGCCGTTTATCTTTCTGCGTTCACCAACTCCTCCGTACCTAACGCCGTCTCCTTTTTGCCGTTGGTCTCAATTCTCAAACCAACCAAACCTCTTCCCTCTTATAAATTCGTCTCCCTCACCACCCTTTCTTCCTCAGCAGCTTCTCCTGCTTCTCATTCGCCGGAAGATTTTCTCACCGGAAAACTCAATCACTGTGATAAAAACCAAAATCGAAATTTAAGAGTCAAGTGTAATGGACCTCCTCTTGTTGGAGAAGTCTCTGATCGCCGTCTTCGCGGCGGTGGTTCTCGCCACCGTGATTTCCAAGCTCCGCGGCAAGAAATTGAAGCTACCTCCTGGTCCTATGCCGATTCCGATCTTCGGAAACTGGCTTCAGGTCGGAGATGATCTCAACCACCGTAACCTCGTCGATTACGCTAAGAAATTCGGCGACCTCTTCCTCCTCCGTATGGGTCAGCGAAACCTAGTGGTCGTCTCTTCGCCGAATCTGACCAAGGAAGTGCTTCACACGCAGGGGGTAGAGTTTGGATCCAGAACCAGGAACGTCGTCTTCGACATCTTCACCGGAAAGGGACAGGATATGGTGTTCACGGTGTACGGTGAGCACTGGAGGAAGATGCGACGGATCATGACGGTTCCGTTCTTCACCAACAAGGTTGTGCAGCAGAATCGGGAAGGATGGGAGTTCGAGGCGGCGAGCGTTGTTGAGGATGTGAAGAAGAATCCTGAATCCGCCACGAAAGGGATCGTGTTGAGGAAGCGTTTGCAGTTGATGATGTACAACAATATGTTCCGTATCATGTTCGATAGAAGGTTCGAGAGTGAAGACGATCCTCTTTTCCTCAGGCTTAAAGCCTTGAACGGAGAGAGAAGCCGATTGGCTCAGAGCTTCGAGTACAACTATGGCGATTTCATCCCTATCCTCAGGCCATTCCTTAGAGGCTACTTGAAGATCTGCCAGGATGTGAAGGATCGAAGACTAGCGCTCTTCAAAAAGTACTTCGTTGACGAGAGGAAGTGAGTTCGTCTCTTTCGATTTTTCAAAAATTTTTGTTTCATCTTTGTTTCTCGATTTAGGGATTTTGAAAAACTGACATTGAGATATCACACAGGCAAATTGCGAGTGCTAAGCCTACAGGAAGCGAAGGATTGAAATGCGCCATTGATCACATCCTTGAAGCTCAACAGAAGGGAGAAATCAACGAGGACAACGTTCTTTACATCGTCGAGAACATCAACGTCGCTGGTAACTTCATTAGCCTTTAGCCTTTTTTCCCTCTGTACCTATTTCTTCCTTGTAGGATACGTAATCAATCCTCTAGACGTCTCTTTGCTTGCATACGAAATTAGCCACTACTCTTTTGGGTGACTCCAATAGATTCGGAATGTTAACTAAAACAGCAAAATACACTTTTTTCTGGTCAGATTATTTGTCTCCCCTGAAAAAGGCTGAATTGTAATGAACATTTGTATAGTTTTGTGATGGTGATTTCTGATTCATTTGTGCTGAAACAGCGATTGAGACAACTTTGTGGTCAATCGAGTGGGGAATTGCGGAACTAGTGAACCATCCTGAAATCCAGAGCAAGCTAAGGAACGAAATCGACACGGTTCTTGGACCAGGCGTGCAAGTCACAGAGCCTGAGCTTCACAAGCTTCCATACCTTCAAGCCGTGATTAAGGAGACACTTCGTCTAAGAATGGCTATTCCTCTTCTCGTGCCACACATGAACCTCAACGATGCTAAGCTCGCTGGCTACGACATCCCAGCGGAAAGCAAAATCTTGGTCAATGCCTGGTGGCTAGCAAACAACCCTAACAGCTGGAAGAAACCTGAAGAGTTCAGACCCGAGAGGTTCTTTGAAGAAGAAGCGCACGTGGAAGCGAACGGTAATGACTTCAGGTATGTGCCGTTTGGTGTTGGACGTAGAAGCTGTCCCGGGATTATATTGGCGTTACCCATTTTGGGAATCACCATTGGTAGGCTGGTCCAGAACTTCGAGCTTCTTCCTCCTCCAGGACAGTCTAAAGTGGATACTTCTGAGAAAGGTGGACAGTTCAGCTTGCACATCCTTAACCACTCCGTAATCGTTATGAAACCAAGGAGCTTTTGAACTTTTCTGCAAAAAAAATGAAAAAGTAATTTCTGCAAAATGACTTTTGTTATGGATGTCATTATAATGATGTTTGTGAAATCTGTTGAATATTCCATGTTTTGTTTCTTTTTTTTGTGTAAGGTGTTGTGTAAAATGTCGTTAAAGGGTTCGTTCAACGATTGCAATAATTAGTGGTGCCCATTGTTTATAATGGACATTGATGTTTTATCATTTCAAATATTCTTGAACCATCTACTATTATTAGGAAGTTCTAAACTTCTAGCTGACGTTCATAGAATCTTTTTCAAACCTACTAAACCTCATTACACGATTTATGTTAAAACTTAAAAGAGAGTAAATTATAAATTCAATGGGGTTGGACCAGTTCTCTATTACTCTACAGCTTTTTATACTTTCTTTAATTTTTCATAGTCATAGTCACAGTCAAGTAATATGTGGGTAAAAAAAAATATAAGGCTCCAATTTAGAATTAACGATGGGCTTTCTAAGGCCCATTCGTTTTCTTGGTATTTGTTGAACCTGAAGGCTAAAGCAGAGGGGATGGCAACAGCTCACAAGTCACTGTTGGGTCTGAGAGCTGCACTAATTATAGTAATCAATACTTTGAATATTCTCAATTGCTGAAATTGTCAACTACTGCTACTCCTAATTGCAAACCTTCTTGTACATAAGGTGGTAAGTATATGCTTAGGTACTAATCCAGGTAAATAGTGTTTTCAGATGAGTTTCTGTTGTACTGTCGTGATCTGAGTGAAATTATTGAGCGTAGCATATAGTTTCCCTCATAACTGAAGTCAGCTTATGGATTCTTTATTTGCATTATCACTCCAAACGATAACACTAAATGCTGATTTCTACATACTGAAGGACAACATTTCAGAAGTAATTAAGTAAGGTCTCCAGACTCATGAGCTATGAACTTCTCCTCTTTTTGTTCACGTTGTAGGTGTGTTGATGCAGGAAGTTCATTAGACTCATAAATCAGAAACCTACATACTCAAAGAGGAAAGTCAGTTTTTCTTTGTTTTGCTTATATGTATATAATAATAATGCCACTTCCCAATTTTTCACTTGCAGAGATTTATGTATTGAGATTTCTCCTTTTTGTTTTTTAACATTGGAATTTGGAACAATGCTAGATAAAAAAAAAGTTTCTCTCCTTATTCCATAAAGTCTGCAAGATGATCCTCTTTTCATGTCCAGATTAGATTACAGAGGTTTTGATGCTGATCTTGAAATTGATATTGGTTCACGAATGTATAAAAAAAGATATCAATGCGACATGATGACAGAAAAATGGTTTTATATAATTCCAAAGATGAAACAAGTTTCTGGATCGTTACATATATAAAAACAATAGATGGGATTAGCTAGAACAAGTTCTGTTAGAGTTTAAAGATTAAAACCCTAATTAACTACATGAGGAACGATTCAAGTTGTGCGCTAAATTCGATCTCTTCTTCGTTCAAAAATTCATGGGCGAGACTGAAGTTGCTGTTAAGACCGAACCCGCCTTGGATCTCTTCAACGGAAAATCTAGGGTTTTGATCAAAAGTAACAGCTTGTGAAGAAACGATCTGGTCGAGAGAGGAGTCAGAAGGATTCTGATCAAAAGAAGCAATTTGCGAGGAAGACTGAGACGAGAAGTTAGGGTTTTGATCGAAATCAGAGACAAGCTGCGAAGAAGACGCGGAACTAGTGGTAGCGTTTAGATCGACATTAGAACCAGCTTGAAGTTTTAATTTCTTCTCAATACAAGCCATCACATATTCCTTCATTCTCTGAAGACGATCCTCGATGATATTCAAGTCAGAGATATCGTCACAGTTACGGTAGAGATCGGGGTCTTCCCAGAAAAACCCTAGCTTGGGTTGGGGGTTATTGATCGTGGGGGGAGACTTGCCGTTGAGGTAACAATCAGCGATCTCGGAGGCAGGAGAGTAGCCGGAGAAGGAGTAGACGACGTCGGAACTCTCGGCGGGGGAGGTTACGAAGACGGCGATGTTGGCACCGGAGAGAAGGCAGAGATCATCCGCTTTGGAGAAGACGGTTTTACGGCGTTTATTGCAAGCCAAGGATCGTTGTTGTTTAGTCTCGCGTTTCTCAATTGGTATCTTCCTTTTTGTTCCTCTTTTCATCATTCTGTAACCAAACACAATTACTTGACGAGGGCTTTAGGTTTCTTACAGAAGAGAGAGAGAGTGGAGGCGAGATAAAAGTGAGAAATAGAGAGGGAGAGTGAAGCACTCGGATATATATATAGTAGCGGCTGAAATTAGTATACGTCATGATTTTTATTTATTATTTTCAATGGATTTCGATTTTTTTTCTATTACATTTTTTTGTTACATTTTTTTTATTACATTTTTTATTCAGTGGATAAGAAAATATAAAAATATATTTTGTTTTATTGGTTTTTAATATATTTTGCATTTTTGTTAAAATTTAGTTAAACATTTCGAAAATTTATTATTTAAGGTTCAGTATCTAACAACTTGGGCCCATGGGCCATGGATTCAATTTTAATTGAGTAGGGATAAGTCTACTCCAACTGCCAAACAGCAGCATAAAATTTCAATCGGAAAGAGTGAGATTCGATTAGTTTTTTTCCCCGATCCGTTTAGAATTAATAATGGGCTTTTAAGGCCCATTCGTTTCGTACTTAATAATGGTTCACTCGCAGCGGGAAACAAAACAGTTAAATGTTCACACAAATTTTTTTCGAAATTTGAGAAGAAGACATTCGCTGGCTGCATCGTCGTCTTGCTGCACATTTGATCAATCGCACCGAAATGATCATCTGATTCTTCGTTGTTGTGCAGTAGCAATTATCAGTTTTCCTAAATCGTTTCGATGATCCGAACTCCGTTTTCAGGACGCGATTCAGCTACTGTCGAAGCCTCTCGAATTTCCTAAGTATCTCTCTTTTCTTCTCTCTCGATTTCTATATTTTTGTGGGTTTCGTAGAAAATTTACCTAGATTCGTCGGGATCCAATCGTTAATTTTGGATTTCGAATCAGAATTTTCTAAGTGACTAGTGTTAAGGAAACGCGACCTAGTTATGGAATCGTTGCGTCGAATGGTTCGTGGTGATGAACTGATGATTGAAATTCTAATTTCGAGATCATTGTGCAGTCGTACAGCTAAGAACCGGCATTGCTAAGGATGCTGCAATGGATGGGAGGATCGAGGCGGAAAGTGGCCGCTGTGAGTAATTTTTTCTTCCTTTTAGTGATGCAATTTTTGTTGGGATGAGTCAGATTCAGAGATCCATTATAACTTGGGTGAAGATAAAAACTTCTTGGTGTTGGGATAATAGCTTAATTTTTTTTTCTTTCATATCAACTCCATTTAGATGATAATGTGTTTTAATTCTGACTTGTTATTGTTCTCTGGCATTTTTTGGGGGCATTCAGTCGCACACGTCAGTGAAGAAGAGGTGTGTAAGCTCTGAGACGTTTGTCAGCATATGATTCCCATTGATGATGTCGTAGGCATTTAGTGCTCACGCTTTTTTCTCTGTTTCATCTTGTTGAATCTGAAGGCAAAAACAATACTTTGAGCAGAGGAGACAGCAGCAGCATCAGCTCACAGTTGGACCTGAGAGCTGTACCAATGATAGAAACAATAGTCATCAACACCCAAGAGAACACCAATCTTTGGATATTCTCAATTTTCTGAACTTGTCAACCGCTACTCCTGAATGCAAACCTTCTTGTCCGGAAGATGGTAAGTATATGCTTGTTAAGACTTCCAGCTGTCTTTCTGAGTGTTGCTTGTAGTTTCCCTCATAATTGGAGTCAGTTTATGGACCTTTATTTCCATTATCGCTTCGAACCATGACATATAATTGTTTTCTTCTTGTTTGTATCACTTGTTAACAAAAAAAAAGGAATAGAAGAGCTGGATGCTGATTTCTACAGTCTGAAGGACAACATTTCCAGTGGAGGTAAGGTCTCCAAACTCATGATCTATGAATCTGGTCCTCCTGCTCATGTTGTATGTGTGATGATGCAGGAACCTCCTTAAAGCATCAAGCAGAACCTACTTCGTCAAAGAGGCAAGTCAGCTTTTCTTTGTTTCACTATGTAATGTCACTTCCCAAGTTTTCTTTCTCAGAATGTATATCCTCTTGATTTTTTTCCTAATGGAACTTCATATTTTAGAGAATTTTTTATGCTTCACTGTAATATAGGACTTCATTTAGTCTTCCTAACAACCAGAGAAATGATTTCAAGAAAGCAAGCACCACAACGGATCTGATGGATGGCTCAGAGCGGAGTAAGTAATCACTATATCTTAAATTGGAGTTAATCTCTAGAAACTAGAAAAGTTAACTATATTCTGCTTTTCCATTCTTGTACATAGAGTTAGCATCTACAGCATCTAGATAGATCTGTTTCAATCTTGTTTGACCTCCCAATCACTTTTCACTGTATGCTTATCCGAGTTCAAGCCATCTGCAAGTCTGATTTTGTAGTTAATTTGGACATCATATATTTTTCAGAGTTATCTGTCTTTGATTTGGTTGGTGATGATCAGACAACAACCAATCTGGAAGAATGTTCTCCATCTGAGGCTCACATGGCATTCTCAGTGGAAGGTACAAGTCTTAGAGATCAGGGAAAAGTTTAACTTTCCATGTGTACCTAGATCATGCTCAGTCTTTAAGACGAGATTTCCTACTGTGCTTTCTCGTGTGACTCGTACTTTCTCCATTCAGGATTAGGTAAAATAAACACGGAAACTCCGGTTAATTCTCCACAAACATCAGACAGGTTAGTAGCATTCACGATTTTTTTATTATTGGCATTAGCCTTTTACAGTAGCAGTAGTATGTACCATTTAGGATATAAATCAGTGCTTGTATTTAATATGTGGTGTGAAAGAAACTTTGCATACCGGTGCTCCTCTCCATGGAAGGATACTGGTCAACCAGATACATCAAACGTCAGGGAAAGTCTCAACGACTTTGAGATGGAAGTGGTAACAAAGTCTCGACATCTTATCTTTTTAGCTGCTTTCCTTTCGTTTCTAAATGTTTTCTAGACCCTATATTTTCATCTTCCTCTTACAGGACACAAAAATTCAAAGTAACAAAATGTTCCAAGATGACAGCTGTTATAGGTCTCCCGTTGGCATACATGCTAAAGATGGGGGCAGAAAGCAAGAACTGCGCATTTTCAGTGATCACTTGCACAAACCATATATCAGCGGCTCAAGAAGCTACTTCTGTGACGCTGCAGATTTCAACAAGAGCAGGGTTTCAGATGAAAACGAGTGGAACGGTAGTTTCTTATGCAAAGGGTTTCTTTTATATTTTTTCTTGCACAACTCACCATCTATGCAACTCTTATTTTCTCATGTATTTTACATATTGGTCACGACCCTCCACTCTCTGCAATCTACACAAAACAGGACTTGATCAAAGTAGCGTGTCACTGTCACTTCTTAGTGAATAAAGTATAAAATGTAATGAACACAATTTCATGTGGTGTGACATGAACTATGGGAAATCTTTTCTGGTCTAAGATCATATGTGCATCTCTTTCTTTCTTTCCTCGTGAGATCAAATAACAAAATGCATGAATTTGGTTTCTTCTTCTTACCTCACCAGCTAAGTCGGCCTTTCTTGATGACGGGGAAGACACTTTTTACTGGAAGGGCGAACAGCCATGCCAAAAGGAAAGTTTTAACCTTAATTTCATGAATTATGGTAAGGATTACACTGAGAGTCGCTCTTCTGCAGAACACCATGGGACAAAGAAGAGGTGCTCTTCAAAATCTATCATTTTGTCCCTTTATGGATAGTGATACTGTACTTTTTGACATTTACAGTCTTGTATCTCTAGGGATTACCTGGAAACGACCTGGAGGTCCAACATCGAAGGTGGGTTTAGTTCAACTAAATTAGCAATAGGAGCTGCCTTCATATATGCTTTTATCAAGGAACTTTCATTTGACCCTAGAAGTTGTATTCATAGAATAACTAGTCTAAGTGTATGTCTTTTTAAATTTTACTGATTCACATAATTCTTTGGAAGTTCTAACTCTCTCTTTGGTTTACTTCACTTTTTCTCTTTGTTGGTGTTTGAAGTTGGAGAAAAATATGTCCACATATTTGTTGGATTTACTGGGTTTCGGCCTATTTATTTGCTATTTCCGCCTTTCAGATTCACCAATTCGAAGATCACCGCTTCTAGAAAGAAACATTGATCATCCAAGTTTCGCTAAGGCAGCGTAAGTCAATTCCTTAAAATGCATTGAGCCATTTTTGAACTCATGCTGACTGAACTTTTCAAAAATAACATCCAGTTATTTCAGAACCCACAACTTTGATTTTGACAATGTATTTGACCAACCGGTTTGGTCATCCATTGTACCTGAGGAAGATAAAGACAGCCTCAGTTTGCGTAGGTAAGCACCTGCAATATTTCTTCTTCTGATTGTGTTTCATATGCTTTATATAGAATGAACAGCAATCCTGACACGACTCACTACTTCTAGCAGCGAAGAATCTTGCTCGTCTAGTGCAGGTATTGATGTTATGAGTATTCTTGTGAATCACATGTTAGGATTTTGCAAACATTTGTTTCTTCCTAGGTATTAATCCCTCACTGTCCCTGAATCTTTTCAGTTTGGAAAAATGAAACGCCCATTCCACAGTTTGAGACCAACACAAGACAAAGGAAAAGGGAAATTGATTCGTTTCGCAACCTTGAAGACAAGAACTATCTGAATAATGGATTTTTCCAAGAATCTTGGGAAGATTGGAATGTGGATGATCAAAAGTTGAAGAGAAAAGTTGGGTCTGGAAAGCAAGTCAAACTGTCAAACCCGGAAAATTTGAAATCTACCAGTCAGAGAAAATGTAGTCTAGACATGCCTTACAATTGTTTTGCAGAAGGATTTACGTCTGCAGGCATAAGCTCAGGTTTGTCTCTCTTTTCTTTCTCTCTGAAACAACTTCATCGGCCTGTCCAACATCTTGTCCCAAGCCACGGTGCAGAGATCTATATCTAGAACCATAGAATATCCATCTGGATCTGATTTCAGGCCTAAAACATAACCATTATCTTGACGATCTCTCAGACTCTCACATGAAAATTCATGTTTTAACCACAGGTATTACAACCGAGATAGACAAGCCATATCCTTTTTTAAACCCCAAGCTTGGTAGCTCGCACTGGCATCAATCTCGTGCCCCTGATTCTATTCCAGAAACATGGGTTCCCAAGTTTTCAGTAGGAGGCACTGGAGATGATGATTATGAACAAGACTTTGTAAACTGTTTATCACCAAACCATAAATCTAAACTAGCAGGCGATATCAGCGGTTTTGAGAGTGACACGTTATCAGAGAACAATCATGAGCAAAGCAAAGAAGTGAATCACCCCAAAAATCACGGAGATGAGACCTCATCATCCGTTGCGAAGAGCCTCTCAGACGAAAATGAGTATGTACGGTAAACATTAACACACGTTTCTCTGTATTCTTCACTAATGTCTCTTACAATCTATACTCAAGTACCCATCATGCATAATTAAATATAATGCCCCTGACTCATAAAGAATTTAAATTGTTGTTAGATGTAACCCCATCAAAGAGGTCATGGAAGCTCAGCATCAAGGAAACAGAGGTAAATTGAAATTTTGTTTCCTGTGATAACAAAGATTTTTTTGTTTGTTTATTATTAGTATTAGTACGATAAACTAACACATGAGTCTTGATTTAGAATCAGGAGAAAAGACAAGGAGAGACTCGTTCCAACAAATTATAATGCTGGAAAGACGCACACTTCAACTCGTTTGTTTTAACAAGACATTGCTCCTTGACTCTTTAAAAACTTAGGTAAGAATTCATATTCATATATATCTTGTGTCTTTAGTTCAAGTTATCACCAATTCTGAAATCCAAAAATTCATGTTTCTTGGTTATAAGGGAATAGGCAATTTTTGGTATATTCTCATTCTCAACGAGCGGTTATTAGATATTAAAAAAAAATCAACCATCATGTTGTTTTCCATATAGCGTTTAGCGTTTGGTGTTTGCGTTCACACCTACATTTGCATGCAACCGTGTTTGTCACTACCCACGTCCTGTCTTTTCTATTTTGAGACCTTTGTGGGTCTATAGTTCATAATCCGCAAATAAAATCACATATAAAACATGTTTTTGACCAAATTTAGATAGACATGATTTTGCAGTGGGAAACAAAAGGTGAATAAATCAGATCTTCAAAATTATATATATAATAATGATTTTGCAGCGGGTGTATATGTGAAATTTTAAACTTTTGTAAAATTAAAAGGTTCAAATCAATTCCTATAATAATATATTAAACTTGCCTTTTTTCTACACTCAGGAGAGCCTATATGGCCTAGGTATGACATATTTGTATTCTTATAATGGATATTGGTGTTAATAAAGTTCGTACTTTTTCATAAAAAATGTTGCATACTTTAATTATATGGGAGATAATGAGATTCCTTGATATTAGTATTATACTATAATTATAGTTTTATCAATAAGAGAAAGAAAAAAAAAAGTCTATTGCAAGCTGGAAACGTGAGCCCCAATTACAGCTGTGTGTGTATCAGGCATTATTGCAGTTTCTATCAGTTGATTCTATTTATCTTACATGCCGTCCTAAAAAGTCCTTGGATGTTATTTTTTACTCTAAAAATAAACCAAATCGTCAATTGTTAAATGTCTCGGTATAAAAAAATATATGAAAGAAAAATATAAATTTAGGGTGAATCAAGAATATTGCGGCTGTTTGTTTCTCATGTGCAGACATGTCTGGTACGAGATTGATACTTGCTACGTTAGCCAACATCGCGTGATGACAACTATGTTTAATATGTCCAAGAAGAAGTTTCACATGGCCAAAACATAACAAGTTTGCCTAATCACACAACCTTGAGAATTTAGTACCTGGATGGCTGGATCACAATATCATACCTGTAATTCAAACTAATCATTGGGTTGGATCGTATAAGTATAGATCCAAATGTAAAATATATTTTCCACCGATCAAATATATTTTCCTATTTTTTCCTTTCTCAAAAAAAAAAATATATTTTCCATAGGTTATGCTGATTTTTTTTTTTATGAGTATAAATAAACTTGAGATCATTATATTCTCGGTATCAGTTAGTTGTGAATTGTGAAATACTATGCCAGCACACAAAATGAAAAAAAAAAAGGTTCATAAATGTTTTGATTTTTTTTTTTTGGTTAAAGAAATGTTTTGATTTTTATAGTTGAATTCAATTTCAGTTCTATAATCCAGTTGTAGTTGTATGATATCAATCTAATATAGTGGTTCGGACTAACCAAGTCGGGGAAAGTGGCCCTGGGTTGATTATCTCTTCTGCATGGTAAAATCAATAAAAAATTCCTTATATAGTTCTAATCAAAAGAAAATTTCCATATATAAATATGGAAAAATTGCATATTTTGCTGTCAACAAGAATATTACATATACAAATATGAAAATAAAATATATTTTTGAGGACAGCGACATATTTCACACCCGATTTATAATTAGAAGTTACTCGTTCAACAGTGGTCAATAGGTGCTACGAGGTAAAAGGGGGTTAAAAAAAAAACGTAATAGCTCGTGGAAAGTAGAAGCATCAAGCAACTAAGATTCCTGGTGTCAGTTATAGCTTTGGTATTTCATTTAGAAATAAACATATTTTATGGTTTTTGAAGTCCAAATTTGGTTGAATACGTATACATGTAATCAAAGGCAGGCCATATATATGGATACGTTTCTGATGTATGTATACAAAGAAAAATAAATTAAATACGTGTATTCAATCAAAAATATATTATATCACGTAATACTAATTTTATTTCTTATGATGGTTTGTTAAAAATATCTCAAACTTGATATTTGATTGGTTATTAACAAAGATGTGTTATTTTTCATACTTTGAACAAAATTACGAAATATTTTGTTTTCACTTTTTTTTTTGAATACCGAGTCCAAGTCTTTTAAATAGTTAAATCGGGTTCGGATACTACTAGTAACTAGTAAGTATAAAAAAAATTTGGTTATGAAGTATCCAAATTTTATTGCATGCACTCAAAATATCCGAGTCAACCAAGATATCAAAATACTAAATACATTTTTTTATTTTGATAACGAAAATTTACTAAATACATGATCGTTCGGAAAAACAAATCTTGATTTTTTTAGGGTATTCCACAATAGAAAAAAAAGTCAAAAGGGAAAAGAAAAGCTCAAAGTCTTATTTTGTGTGTGTGTGTGTGTGTGTATTCAAGTGTCATGCATGCATACTAAAATTATAATTTGCCAAAAAAGGTAAAAAACATAAACAAAATTAATACTTTATATATAGAGATTGCAATATCCCAATTTTACATAGAAAATACCGAAAATATATTCAAATACTATTAATTTGAGTAGTACGGAAACACATATATCTTAATTTCCAAAAAAAAAAATAATTTGATTCCTACCAACCCTAATTCATATGTCTATAAATGTAAAAAAAAAAAGTCGTAACCCCAACCCAAAAAAAAAAAAAAAGTCAATAGGGAACCCCAAAGTCTTTCACTTTCGATCTCTTCTCTAATCTCTGTGTGTGTGTTTCTTACTTTGGTTTTAAGCGGCGTGTGTGTTCAAGTGTCGTGCATGCATTTTATGCGTTTCTTTCTCTCTATCCTCTTCTCTTGCATGCTCTCTCTCTCTCTCTCTTTCTCTATCTGACCCATAATTTTAATTTCACATCGAAAAATTAAAAAACTAAAAAAATCACCAAAAAACCTCGTTGCCTTCTTCTTCGCCGTTACAGTCCCCTCTTTTCTTCAATTCGCCGTCAAATTTGTTCTCTTCTTCTTCTTCTTCTTCTTCACGCCGTGATTTCAACCTCCTCTGATCTCTAACGCGACTTGCTTTGACCACGTCGATGCATGTTCATGACTAGTCTCTTGTCCAATTCACGTCGATTTCACCTCCGATTCGTGTTTCTGGCTCATCCTGTGCTGTTAGGGTTTTAAGATTTTCGATTGGGATTTGGAGAAATCGGGTGGGTCGAAAAGCTTCGCTGATGTTTGAAGTCAAAATGGGGTCAAAGATGTGCATGAACGCATCCTGTGGCTCGACCTCTACTGTCGAATGGAAGAAAGGTTGGCTTCTTCGATCCGGTGCTCTCGCTGATCTCTGCTATCGTTGCGGGTATCTCTTAATCTCTCTGATTTTCCATAAAAACACGAACTTTGTTGCTCATTTACGAGTTTTTTTATACTCAAGTCTCGATCTCTCTGCGACCTGTTCTTATCTTCTCGATTCTCGCTCATTGTGGTGTTGTGTTCTGTTTTTTTTTGACTACGTATATGATTTCTTAATTCTTACTGCCTACTCGTTCACCAATCCTGAATCTTTTGATCTATAAATAGCTCAAATTTAATACGTAAATAAGTGATTAAAGAGAGAAGATGTTTGATTGTTTGATTGCAATGATTGTCTTTAATAGATCCGCTTATGAGAGTTCTCTTTTCTGCGAAACATTCCATATGGACCAATCTGGTTGGAGGGAATGCTATTTGTGTACCAAGGTGCGTTTTTGAAAAATCTCTCTTTCCTTCCTTTGATTATGTTTTGAATATGCTTTTCTATATTTAGTTTTTGGCTCTGCAATGTTGGTTTGGTCTGATTGAAAATTATGCAATGACAGAGACTTCATTGTGGATGCGTTGCTTCTAAGAGCATGGTCGAGCTTATGGACTATGGTGGTGTTGGTTGTAGTACCTGTGCTAATTGCCATCAAATCAATTTGGTGAGTTTTTCTTTGACTCGATTCGGTTTCGCCTCTTTTGAATATATTTTCAAGTTGTTCTTTCCTAATGATTTTGTTGTGCTCCGTGTCTTCACGTTTCTTTTTCGTTGCAGAATAAGAGGGGTGAAAATCCTGGTGTATTTGGGAGATTGCCAATGAAAACGTTAGCAGATAGGCAACATATGAATGGGGAAAGTGGAGTGAGTATTGACGGAGGAAGAAACGAAGTGGATCTCTTTTCTCAGTCCCAGAGATGCGATTCTCAGCCACCAGTCCTGGCCGGAGATAAAAGAGAAGAGTTCATGCCTCACCGTGGGTTTGGTAAGCTTATGACATCAGATAATACCACCGGGTATAGGCTGGATGCTGCGGAAATGCATGAATCATCACCTTCACAGCCATCTTTGAATATGGCTTTGGCAGTAATTCCTTATAGCCCATCTTTCTCAACCCCTGTCGAGGGAAAGAACCACATGGGTGCTTCTCAGTCCCACATTGTCCAATGCTCTGCGTCTAGTATACTGCAAAAACCTTCAAAATCTGTTCTTGGGACTCCTCCTGGGACTAGTAAATCTGCTCAGGCGCGGATTGGGAGGCCTCCTGTCGAAGGGCGAGGGAAAAGCCATTTACTTCCCCGATATTGGCCAAAATATACTGATAAAGAGGTTCAGCAGATCTCGGGAAAGTATCCTTTTATTTGCTTAGTTGTTTTTTCACTTCAATTTTTTTTTCTGGTCATTTTGCCAAACATTTTAGTCTGGACACAGTTTTGGTGACTCCATGTTTATCTTAACAGTCTTAGTTTAAATTTGAACATTGTTCCTCTTTTTGAGAAAACTCTTAGTGCCAGTGATGCTGGTCGCATTGGTCGTCTTGTTCTTCCAAAAGCCTGTGCAGAGGTAATTTTCCCATTTCTATGGTGTTTTATTTTTTTTTCATTTTTCTTGCGTTATTTCCCTTTTCCTTGGAATATCTTGGAGAGTTAAGACTCACGTCGGCATGGTATATAGGCATATTTTCCTCCCATTAGTCAATCGGAAGGCATTCCTTTGAAAATCCAAGATGTGAAGGGTAAGGAGTGGACGTTTCAGTTCAGGTTCTGGCCCAATAACAACAGTAGAATGTATGTCTTAGAAGGTGTCACTCCCTGCATACAGTCCATGATGCTACAGGCTGGTGATACAGGTAGTGATCGGTACCCTTGTGAATATTGTATATGTTTTAGCTAAAGCTTCATGAATAGATTCTGAAGATTTTGTTGGTTTTCTGCATTCTCTCATCGTGTGGCTTTCTTCTTCGCCTTTTGTTATCTTGTACAGTAACTTTCAGTCGGGTTGATCCTGGTGGCAAACTAATCATGGGTTCCAGGAAGGCAGCTAATACTGGAGACATGCAGGTTTGGGTCTCTGTGAAGTGGTTTTTGCAGGAATGTACTGTATTTTTTCCTGCTTAGCTCCATTCTTATCCAGATCCAATATTTATATAAACAGGGTTGTGGTCTCACCAACGGTACTTCCACTGAGGACACGTCATCATCTGGTGTTACAGAGACCCCGCCCTCCATAAATGCTTCCTCATGTCCCTCACAAATACCAAAAGAATTGAAAGGTATGCCTGAGCATTTGAGCTCACCTCATGGTGGTAGTAGCTCTAAAAAGGGTGAGATTAACGGAGGCAGGATGTGTGATGATCCGGCACGGGTTAAAGAGAAGAAGAGGACTCGAACCATTGGGACAAAAAATAAGAGACTGCTTTTACATAGTGAAGAATCTATGGAGCTGTGGTTCACGTGGAAAGAAGCTCAGGAGTTGCTTCGTCCCTCTCCTAGTGCAACACCTACCATCGTTGTCATCGAGGAGCATGAATTTGAAGAATTTGACGTAAGTGGTTTTCTCTTGTTGATTTTCAACTGATTAACTTTCTGCTTGACTGCTTCAGCTAAGTCAACAGTTCTTGTTAATGTTATGCACAGGAACCTCCTGTCTTTGGAAAGAGCACGATAATCACTTCAAGACCTTCAGGGTGAGTCCTTTCTTTCACTTCTCAAGCCAAATAAATGAATGACAACGTATCTTCTCCTACGAGTTTACTTCCATACTTGCACTTTGTGCCTAGCGCCAGCTTGTTGCAGGCCATTTACTAACGAATGTCTTTGTGGTCCAGTGAACAAGATCGATGGGCATCTTGCGACGACTGCTCTAAATGGAGAAGGTTACCTGTAGACGCTCTTCTTTCCTTAAAGTGGACATGTTCAGACAATGTTTGGGACGGGAGCAGGTAAGAGTTTCCAAAAGTTTTTTTCCCTCTAGTCGCTTGAAACGAAGATAAGATCATTTTTAGAAGTTTGGTTTTTTCTTGAGGCCCTGTTTCTATAATTTAATATGCCATTGATAGGTGTTCGTGTTCTGCACCGGAGGAGAGTCTGAAGGAGCTTGAGAATGTACTTAAAGTGGGCAGAGGTATGGAATCCATTACACCTTGGCCTCTCATGGTTCCTTCTCATTAGCTTGTTGCATTAGTGTGAGAAACTGCTTCTAAGTAGTTGTACTGCAAGCGTTTTATCGATAAGATTAGTATCACAGATGCGTTTTTTTTGGAATTTTATCAAATTACGTATATGGCTCAGTGTCCTGCAAATTATGTTTCTAAACCCAGCTTACCTGTGTACGTTTTGAGATCATACATATACTCAGCTTATAGAGAATCCCCAGTGTCAAGACTCTAACTGTCTCGTGTATTTATTTAGAGTACAAGAAGAGAAGAATTGTGGGAAGCGAGACAGCAAAAACTGAGCAAGAACCGTCGGGGCTGGATGCACTAGCGAGTGCAGCAGTCTTGGGAGACACTTTAGGCGAGCCAGAGGTTGCGACCACGACCAGACATCCAAGGCACAGGGTAGGATGCTCTTGCATCGTGTGCATTCAGCCGCCAAGTGGGAAAGGTAGGCACAAGCCCACCTGTGGGTGCAACGTGTGCAGCACCGTGAAGAGAAGGTTTAAAACGCTGATGATGAGGAGGAAGAAGAAACAGTTAGAGCGCGATGGACCAGCAGCAGCAGATCAGGAGAAAGAGGAGGCGAAACAGGGTGAGTCTGATAAGAACAAGGCAGAGAAGGAAGTGAAAACTGGGAGGATAGATCTGAACAGTGATCCGTATAACAGAGAAGACATTGAAGCTGTGGTGGTGGTGGAGAAAGATGAGAGTAGAAAAAGAGAAACAGGGCAGTGTTCGGGCGTGGCTCAAGGCGGTGCTGTTTTAGAAGTAACGGAGTTAGAAGGAGAGGCTGAGAAAATCCGTGAAGAGCCGAAAGTTGAAGCTGATATGGAAAAGACAAAAAGCTAAAGTCATAGCTACTTATTTTAATATGTTCTTTAAGAACACCAAGAGGAGAAGAAAAGAGAGAAGAGAGGTACAGTTGTGTTTGATTCTGTCATAGTTTTAGGAAAAGTAAGCTTCTGCTTCAAAATAACAACAATGGCAATCCTTTTTTGTTTTTGGTTTATTTTGTTCTATTTATGGTTTGTGGTGAGTTTGGGTTTTAATGTGTCTCCAATAATCTGGGTTTTGTAGAAGGCAAAATGGAGCTTTGTGTTTGGTGGTGAAACAGTTGAATTTCTTGTTATCGTTTTCAACCTCACATGGAAAGCATTTAGGTTTAAATTAAGTTCCTTCTTCTTCTTCTTCTTCTTCTTAAATTATTGTCTAATCTTCGATTTTCAGGGATATGAAAGAAAATAAATTTGTGTTTATCTTACTATAAGAGTGTTAAGATACATAAGAAGTGGTAGACGTTAGGAGATATGTCATGAACAAATGTTGTGAAAGACTGCATGCAGTAGTAGACTTGTCATTGTATAAGGAGAGATTAATTAAGAAGTTTAATCATATACAAGAACGATTTCGATTGCTGGTAGGGCCCGTTCTTCATTTTAATCATGAATTTTTCATATTTACAATTTAGCCCCATTCTTAATTTTAATTGGTGGTAGGGCCCAATAACGTAAAAAAAATGCGAGAACTAATCCATCTTCTTCCCTGCGTTTGTTTCCTCTCTCACTAATTTTCTTCTGTATGTGTATGGTGCTGAGTGGTGATCTCTTCAAATCACAAAAATAGGTTTCTCTAATTCAAAACACACAAAACTATTCTGTATCTCGTCTCCTCCGTTCGAACCTTGAGTTCTCTTCCTTCTCTCATTCTCTTGAGGTCTCTCTCTCCCTCCTTATCTTCTCCTATTCATTTTTCTTCTCCTGAATTTCCGTTAAACTATTTGCTTATCTTCATTTTACATCGCTAGATCTAGGGTTTATGGTTTCTGCTTTTTTTCTTTGATAAATCTTCCTAGTTTTTTTCCTTATTCTGTTTTTTTTTCTTTTCTATTTGACGTGTTTCTATATCTCCATTGGTGCAGTCGAGCATTTCCTGCTTCGATTCTCTCGCATTATCGTGTACTTATGCGCGAATGAGGTTTCGTTTTCTCCGGATCGCTCCTTTTGTTTCAATTGGCTAGCCTGTGGGTTTGAATCTTTGTAAAATTTTGAATCATCGTAGATCGTGATTGGAGCGAGAAAGAAAATCAAGAGAGCAAATATGAGCGACGGCCAGAAGTACCCATTGGGGACAATCAGCGCTTTGAGTTTGTCCGTTGTGTCGTCTGTGTCGATCGTCATCTGTAACAAGGCGCTTATTAGCACCCTTGGCTTCACATTTGGTAAGCTATATTCCTTTCTTCCTCGCATATTTCATTTTTACAGGCTGCTTCGAATGCTCATCTTCAATATCCGGAAATGCGAATCTGCACGATTCATTTCGAGCGCGTCTGAGTTGAGGAATTGGTTAGGTTTCATGATTGTGTAGACAGTTTGGAATATTCTAGGTATCTATCTAGTGGCTTTCAATGATACTTTTCGTTTGTGTGTTCCCAAAATAAGGAAACCCTTTGCTTCCGCATTGATAGACCTCAACTCCAATCATGATAACAATTTCTGCATCATCTTATGCATTTAATCTCATAATATCTTGCTTTGTTGAATTTACAGCAACCACTTTGACAAGCTGGCATCTTTTGGTCACATTCTGTTCACTTCATGTGGCATTATGGATGAAGTTTTTTGAGCACAAGCCTTTTGATCCACGAGCTGTGATGGGATTTGGTATACTAAATGGAATATCCATTGGATTATTGAATCTCAGCTTGGGTTTTAATTCTGTTGGTTTTTACCAGGTATAGCATTTTTTGCCATTCCAGCAGCTGCCGAATGTGATATCAGTTCTTAACCTCTTTTTCTAAACGTGTCTTCTCTTCCCTTGATATCAGATGACAAAACTGGCAATCATCCCCTGTACTGTTGTCTTGGAGACCATCTTCTTCAGAAAGAAATTCAGGTTAGCACTGATATCGTCTAATAACTAGCACATTTGTCTTTTCCATTCACATGTATGATATTGGTAGTCTTGGTGATAGATGTATTATGATTTGGTTTTGAAATTGCTCATGGCCTCACGTCTAAGTAGTATTTCTGTCTCCCAATAGTTTGTTTTGGTTTACTTTGGAATGGCTGAGCAGCTTAGAAACTTTCTTATGTTTCATGCTTCCACTAGTTCGTCGAACGATTTTTTGGTCAAAAGGCTTAATGATCCGCTTTGTTTCATTTGCAGTCGAAAAATCCAGTTTTCATTGGTCATCCTTCTTCTTGGTGTCGGAATTGCAACCGTAACAGATCTTCAGCTGAATATGCTGGGTTCTGTCTTGTCGCTGCTGGCTGTTGTCACAACTTGTGTTGCCCAAATTGTATCCTATGCTTACCTTCTCTTTCGCCTTCCCATATGTCTTGTATTAGCGAGTGGTTCAGCTAAATAGTAGTCCTTGTTCGATTCGTTGCTGTTATCTTAACCAAATATATACAGATGACCAATACGATCCAGAAGAAATTCAAGGTTTCATCCACCCAACTTCTGTATCAGTCTTGCCCATATCAAGCAATCACTCTTTTCGTAACTGGGCCATTTTTAGATGGTCTCTTAACCAACCAGAACGTGTTTGCTTTCAAGTACACCTCTCAAGTCCTGGTGAGAACCAAGCAATATTTGTGGAATGGTCTTGCTCTTGTTGCTTCTACATATTTACAAAACATACCTTGTTTGAATGCAGTTCTTCATCGTCTTGTCCTGCCTCATATCTGTTTCAGTAAACTTCAGCACGTTTCTCGTCATTGGAAAGACATCTCCAGTCACTTATCAGGTTCTGGGACATCTAAAAACATGCCTAGTGTTAGCATTTGGGTATCTTCTGCTGAAAGACGCATTCAACTGGCGCAACATTCTTGGTATCCTGATCGCCGTGATTGGAATGATGCTTTACTCCTATTACTGCACACTCGAAACCCAACAGAAGGCCAGCGAAACATCAACCCAATTGCCCCAGGTAAAAAAAAACTTCAGCTTCATCAACTTCATTAGTTGGTAATGTGGGACAAGAGTTGTAATTGATGTTGTGGATGATGGGGTTTCTTGTCTCAGATGAATGAAAACGAGAAGGATCCGCTAATTAGTGTGGAAAGCGGGAGCGGATTGTTATCAGAAAATGGAGTGGCAAAGGCGGATCCTGTATGGAACTCGAACAAAGATTTTCAAGCGTAGAAGCTGGAGCTGGATCTCTTGCTTCATCTAACTCTTTTTGTATCAGATTTTCCACTTGCCAAGTGTTTGATATCTCTTAGGGAGTGTTGGTAAAAAATTCAACAGCTTTCTCTTTCAAAGGAAGGGGAAGGAGAAGGAACAGCTTTTTGTTGATCCTTTTTATATACATACATATTACCAATTTTTGGCTTTTATAGTTTTGTATTCAAACTCAAAAGGGCTTTTCTTTGTGGCCAAAATTAAGAAAATACGAAAAACAAGTGGTTTTGTAATCTCGTTGTTTTGTATGGTTTTCTACATCTATAAACCTAAGAACTATGAGCAATTTTAATCACTTCTGCAACGGTTTTTACTATTTCTTGGTATTATCAGGTAACATTGTCTATTAGTTTAACTACTAAGTAATATATTTAGTTCACTGAATATCAAAGCACCAGTGGTCTAGTGGTAGAATAGTACCCTGCCACGGTACAGACCCGGGTTCGATTCCCGGCTGGTGCATCAAGAGCCGTGATGAAATTGGCTTCAGCGTTGGTTGGGTCCTTCGCATTCTTCTGACATCTCAGATGTGATGGCCTCGTAACTGAGCTCTTAATTTTGTTGTGATTATTTAAAACTCCAATCACATTTTGATACTACTTTATGAGGTTTTTTTGAAGAATCCAACAAGAGGCTCAATTAATGAATAATGATTATCGTTGTTACTTCGATAAATGCACAACGGTACTTTTTTTTGTTCCTAAAAAAAAGGGATTTCTTTTTCCTTTTTTTGTTAAATCAGAAAAAGGAAATTTTAAGTGAGTCGGTTATATATAAATTTGTTGAGACTTGCCCAAGTTATTAGTTATTACTAATTCTCAGATTTCACATCGCTTAGGTTTGCTTAGATATGGAGGAGGAGGCCATGGCGATAGAAGTATCAAGTGAAATCGGGAGGCGTCAACCAACAACAGCATCAAAGCGAAGAGCTAGGCGTGAGAGAAATGGCGGACTGGCCTATGTAAATTCTCTAGTGTTTGTGTATTGATTTTGATCTCTTAGGTTTTGTTCTCAGGGATACTTGATCCGAATTCATATCTGTTTCCTGATGGTTTTGTATTGATTTTGATGTCATGGTTCTGAAAATCTGTGTGCGTCGTTTTGTAGGGCTTTGATCTGAAATTCCCTGGCGCCTGGTCTAACATAATTTTGGCTGGTCCGCGCGATGATTATAATCTCTCCCTTTTTGGAAGGCTTGGGCTCCACTGCTACAATTTTGACAAGGTAACGACTCAATATTCTCTTTATCTCATATTTTTCTCGAAATTGTAATCTCCATTTGTTGTGACAGGGAACAAACTTTAAGTTTGTGCGCTGGCAAAAGTATAGTACTATGTCCACTGCTGACGATGACTACTACATAACTCTCAAGGCAATGGATCCGGCCTGCAACTCGGTCTTCACCCTTCAGACATTGTTCTGCCAGTCTGGATGTAAACTCGCTGGTACCCGTGTTATATATACGTGGAGGACCTTTGCCAGCAGACTCAAATGTATGTACCTAACAATATTACCATTCGTGAGCTCTGTCTTTTAGAGATGTCTAACAAGATCATCTTTTATAGGTAGCAAGGCTGTGGATGATTATTGGGACGTGCATGAGGCAATAGATCAATTCTACACAGGTGCAATGCCCAATTGGTTGTCTGATGAGGAGGAGGCCTTGGCCTGTCACAATAAAAAGTATTACGTGGTAAGATGTCCACTATTTTTGTTTTTGTTTGAGTGTGAAATGTCAACAAGGTAGGTTAATGCATTTTGTGGATCATCACTGGTGCAAGAATCAGACCTGCATGAGAATGACTGGCTGCATCTATTCGCGGAACTCGCACTCTTCTCCAAATCAGAGCAGGTAAGTCATTGAATTTGCAATTATTTCTTCTTTTTTTTAACTTGTTGTCTCTTTCCTCTTACGCTTGCCAATGTGACTCCAGACTTTGGATGCTTCCCCACCCGTGGTGGTCAACAAGGTAGTTGTAGAAACTAGAGAAGAATACGTAACAGAGGCGCGAGAGATTCTCAAAGCAGAGAATGCAATATTCTACATAAGTTACAAGTATATAGGTGTTTCTTCAAGGGGTTTCGCGGGTGAGCACAAAGCCATCGTAAGGAAAACCATGGATGGGAAACCAGAGCACATGACTCTTGAAGTTGCTTTTGAAGATGAATAGAGAGACACATACATATATATATAATCAATTATCAATCACTAAATACTTTGAAACTTTTACATGTTTTATGACTATGCACGATCGATATTGTGCTTAGGCCTGTGTTTAGTTATGTCTACAACTCTAGGGATCTATCTATATATGTATCTATATACCAATAGCACTAGTTGTCCCAAACCATGGAGGTGAGTTGTCTAAAGTGTGGAGTCTTCTACTGGATTACATACGTGCTTAAATTCCAAAACACCGTAAACAAAACCAACTTGCAAAGCCTAACATTCTCTCTTTGGAAAACCTCAAAACTCCAACGCTTAGGGAGAGAGAGGCACTTTGAGCAGGACAACCAATTATAAGGTAGTAGATAACTGTACCAATAAATGGTGTGATTAATACAACTAGTAGACACTGAATATGATTTACACATACACTGGGAAGCTTAAGCTTTTGACCTACCGAAATATTGTTGATAAAACGCAGCTCCTAAACTCTGTATTTCTTTATTGAATCCTTATCATAATTCAACACTGAAGAAACCAATTACAAACAGGATCAATACTCAAACGTAGCAACAATCTCATAACAATCGCTCATCAATCTCACCACGAGTGTTTCACAACATTCAAGCATGAAGATGAAAATACAAAGAAAGATCCTAAGGAACCTATGGTTTGCCTCTCCACAACCTTTTCTCTATGCTTCTTCCTCCTATGGAACCGTTCTATTATATGCATCTTACTTGACTCGGTGTATATTATAGAGAATCAAGAAGATACATAAGGATATTGTCAATATTTGTTATGTATCTTCTTGATTCTCTACAGTGCATGTGTATTTTGATTTTGTCTATAAAATCTATGGAAAACTTTGAGAATTTTTGTTACTATATTTTTTCCTTCCTATAATAGTTGAATTGAATGTACGTGTACAAGCTTGCTTCAAGATTATTTATATACGTTTATGGCTTCAAGATCACTCATCAATTCTTGGTCATAATATATCATAGCTTAAATTCGAGGTAACATATTCATGCCTTTTTTTAATTTATTTTTCCTCTTCTCTGCTCTTCTTTGCACTCAATTTGCTGATCTGGAGTCTTAATTTCTAATTTTCTACCCTTCAGTTGATCAACATGGTAAATTGGTAATGTTTAAAAAGAAAGGCTTTAGTATTGTTTAAAACGACAGTAAAACAACTTGCCACCAGTGGTCTAGTGGTGGAATAGAATTCTGCCATGGTATAGACCCGGGTTCGATAACCGGCTGGAGCATCAATTGTAAAAAGAACTGTGATGATGTTGGCTTTAGCGATGGTTGGGTCCTTCGCATTCCACTGATCAGTCTGATTAAATTTGCCGCATTCTGAGCTCTTCTTCTTCTTTTTTTCCCAGCTACATCTTTTAATTATATATTTTTCACATTCTAGATTCGTCTTTGTAATCTCTATTACCACTTTCACTTTACTATCTTTTTTTTTTCCTTAACGTTGCCATTGGTTGGAGGCCTTAAAGTTATTAACTAGGCGCCAATAAAATACACTCATGCTGTTTAAAACAGATTAATGATCAAATATTAAGAACATAATTTGATTGCAAATATAACATTAATATAACAACTTTTACAAAATTGGGTTTTTAATTTTACAACAACATAGGTTTACAGGATTATTTTACATAAATAATAAACTCAGAACAAAAAAAATACCCTTCTGTTTGACAATTGGCCTTTAGACTGTCTGGCTTTCAAGGTTTAACACACAACAAATCACAGTAAAGCTTTGTTTTTCTTTGCATCTTCCCATTCCTTTCGTACACATAATTTCTCCGGCTTCCCGACCATCAGCGACAACCAGATGTCATACGCTCCATCACCATACAGTATGTATCCGCAGATATCATAACGTTTTGAGTTTCAATTCCAACGCTGCCCAATTCTGACCAGACTAGTTTGCACAATCTTGTGCCTTAATCCTAAGAAGCATCCAGCTTTATTTTTGTCATGAAACAGCAACAGGTCCCTTTGGGATAGCTTGGTCGTGGTATATGGTGTCTGATACTTTGCTCGGTGGCCAATACCGGAACACAGATCTTCCAACAATGTTCTCTATCGGAAGTGGACCCCTACATTTACATTCACCATTAATCGTCAATCAGGATGCTCATTACCATGAATCAACACAATTGAAGACTGATTACAACTTACAAGAATGCTCATAATAGATAATATGTATTTGATATTCCAAATTGATTCTACATTTAGAGAGTTACCAGTTATGAGAGTCAAAGCTCTTGTTGCGGTTGTCTCCGAGTACAAAGACATAACCTTTGGGAACAAACTGCAAATGAAAAGCAAACTTTATCAACAATCTGATACTTTAACAAGGATGAACAGGTGGTAAGTACAAGTTTCTCACCATTGGCTCCATTCCATAGGACATTGGCTCCAAGACAAAGTCTTCTTCTTGCACATTCTCATTCACAAAGAGCTTCCCATCACGAACCTGCATGATACAACATGCACATGTTAGCCAAAAATTTGATTAAATAAAAACAGAAAAAGGGTTGGGTCCATTTCTGAGAAAACTTGTTGTCCGACAAACCCTCTACAGGAGTAATACCGACCGAGCTGAATAAAGACTTCAATGGGTGAATAGGATCAATCAACAAGTGGATTGGATATAAGGGCTTACTTCAACCCAGTCACCTTCACTTGCCACTATCCTCTTTATGAAAACATCATTGGAACTGTAACCATGTTCCTGCAATTCAAAGGAGAACATCAATACTTATTTACCATAGAAGATACCACACAGAGGTTGAAACATTCAAAAAGTAAGAATTTTGAACTGTGACCTACCAGCAAGATTGGAGGAGCCTTGAAGATTACTATATCTGAAACCTCTGGCTTCCTGAAAAAGTATGAGACCTGACCAAAACCAAGGCAACACACACAGATTTAGTTATAAGAAACTTAAAGAGTCTCATTCAACAGCCCACATCAAACAACTCAAAGCTCAAGTTGCAGTCTAGTTAATTGCCTATAGAACAACCTTCACCTCAGAGCCATCAAGCTTAGTAGAACAATTGTACACACATTCAATAACCATAAGAGTAGCACATAACTATAAACTATTGCTTCCCTAAACATGTAAGAATTGATTTCAGAACAGCATGATTAAACATCAGGTTGTATACAAAGAGCAAAGCAGAAAGCTAGCGATTCTAAAAAGCAGACTCAGAAATGGTACCTTCTCGGACATAACACGATCACCCACGTCAAGGGTAGGGTACATAGACGTGGAAGGTATCGACTTTGGCTCCGCAAGAGCCGATCGGAAAAGGAGAGAGACGGTGACCGCCGTGAAAGCAGCCTTGGCATCCTCCGAACAGATATTCAAAAGCTTATTAACCCATCCGCTTCCTCCACTCGATTCCTTCTCACTCAACTCCATCTTCATAAGCTCTTTGTCATCATCACACGCCGTTCCTCCCCTGTCCACGTCATCAATTTCCGGCGGATTCATCCATTTCGACCCTTGAAGGAACGGAATGATAGAAGAGGCCTTGAATGGTGAAATCCCGAGGACGTTCGACTCAGGAGCCGACGTTGACTTTAAAATCGAGATCAATCCCATCACAAGCGGACTCTGGCTCCCTTCTCCGATGAGTTCCCTCGCGATGCTGCCGTACATCGAGGCGGGTCGGATCCGGGGTCTAGAACCGGTGGTCCAAGGATTGGATCCCTGAGATCTATCCAGACCGGGCTTCTGGCTGAAGAACTTGGGACGAACCAAGGACTCCAAGCAGGATCGGAGATCGCCGGCACCCACACGGGCACCGGCGGATGAAGAGAGATTCCGAGCAACATAGGTGGAATAAGTGAAGGTAATTCTAATCGCCATAAGTAAAATTTTGAAGAAGAACTTGAAGAGGTAAGGGTAAATTGAGGTGTCGTAGAGCAAAAAAGTTTCGGCTAAAGAGAGACCTAGAAGAACAAGCAAGCCATTTCTAATCAATCGATCGGTTAATTGGAAACAGAATCGACGAATTGAAAGGTCGAACTATCACCGACGAGACAATCGGAAGCTTTTGCCGCCGGCGAGATAGAGCTTCAGGTGACAAGCCAACGCGCGTAGGACGAAGAGAGAGAGAGGGAGAGGAAGAAAGATCCGGGAATCCCCTAAAGGGCAGATCTTGAGATTTGAGGTGGATGCAATCAAGGAAACTTCTTGCTGAGCAGAGAGAAATGGTAACTACAATTATCTGAAGAACTATATATTTTTTTAGTTAATTTTATTAGAAAAGTCAAATCCTGTGGAAAAAAAAAGTAGTAAAGTCAAACTGTGAAAAGAGAAGAAGAAGCAGGTGAGTCAAACTCGGCTGCTGGGCTTTATGGGCCACACGATCCCGTCATTAGTAGTGGCTGTGCTGTCATTAGTAAGGGTAAATTAGTCTTAATACATTAGTACGGGCTTTATGGGCCACAAATATCTCTTTTTTTCTTCTCAACGTCCGTTTTTATTTATCAATAACCACTAAAGGAAGAAGGAAGAAGGAAGAAGGAAGAAGGAAGAAGGAAGAAGGAAGAAGGGAGAAGGAAGATACATCTCGCTTAGAGTTAAAATAAAATTAGAAAAATGGTAATGATGTGATATTATCATTAAATGGTATTTTTCTAAATTTTATTTATTTTTTTATTATGAGGATATGTAATTTTTGTTTGTAATATGTTATTTTGTCATGTGCACGTCTAAAGTAAGATGGTCATTGAGTAGTACATGATTTGTTAGAATGACGTTACAAGAAAACTGCTGAAAATTGCAGTTTATTCGCGCTATTATTTAAGGGACCCATTTATTTATGGGAATATTTTTGGATATACTACTTTTTGTAGAAAACTTATAAAATCTACCACTTTTTCAAAACATTGTGAAAAATACCACAATTTTGTGGAAGTATGTAAGAAGAATGACGAGAATATTCTTATTGAAATTGTTGTTTTTAGCCAAAACATCAGAGATGAGTTGACATGACATGACATGACAGTTGCACGATTTCTATTTTGTCTATTGCTGTTTATGTTTTGTCTATCGCTACTTATGTTTTGTCCATCACTACTTATGTTCAACACTTTTATAATGTTTATCATATTTTCTCTAACTAGTTTTGTCCATCATTTATCTTTATCTTAGAACTATAAAAATAGACATATATCCACATTATTTTAAAAATTTCAATATAAATGATGGACATAACTAATTGTCCATATGTATTTCTAATTTTATAATATAAATAGTGGACAATACGATAGACATTATAAAATAAATATAAATAGTGATGGACAATATAGAACTGTATGGTGGACATAACTAGTTATGGACAATACAATAGACATTATAAAATGATAAATATAAGTAGCGATGGACAATATAAAAACCGTATGGTAGACATAACTAGTTATGGACAATACGATAGATATACGATAAATATAAGTAGCGATAGACAATATGAAAACCGTACACCTGTCATGTCATGTCATATCGTATCATGTCAACTCATCTATGATGTTTTAGCTAAAAAACATCAACTTTAATAGAGATATTCTCGTCATTATTTTTACATATTTCCACAAGATTGTGGTATTTTTCACAATTTTTTAAAAAAGTGATAGATTTTATAAGGTTTTAAAAAAAATTGATAGATTTCATAATTTTCTCTTTATTTATTAATGTCGTCAAATCAATGATGACAAAACAAACAGAGTTAATACAGGTCGATCTTCTTTTTTTTTATCAAATACATGTGTTAAATATTTTTTGTGGGAATCATACCCATATATCTTATGACTTCAAATTACAATTCAAAACGAATTTATGAAAAGTCACTAACAAATCACCTATTTTCACAAATTATATGACTTTTCCAACTCAAAAAAAAATTAATTGTTAATAAATTCCAAACTAAGATACATAGGCTTCTGTTTATAGAAAGGTTTTTTTTTGTCCATTTCATCTCTCTAAGTTAGAAGTGTTTTAAAAATTGGATTGGTCAAAGCGAATCGAATAGCATTACTGGTCTAAATTCTATCTTACTAGTAATCTTTTGACCCAACAAAAAAAAAACTGATAAAAAAACTCACCTTAAACCTGCAAAAAAAAACTTTATGGTTAATCCGGAATTAATGTGTTTCAATTAAAACAGTTCATTCACGTTTGGTTTTCACCAAAAAAAAATTAAAGTAACAATAAATTTTTTTTTTTTTTTTGTTAAAGAACAATAATTTTCTTCTAAACAAAAGTAATAATATTAAAACTTAACGAGGGCGGCTAAGTTAAATTTAAAGATCTTATGTTAAGTGGGGGAGGATAAGATGAACCCATTCTGTTCACTCATCTATACGCGTTTAATGTGTTTGGTGAAGTGAATCTACTCGCTCTGACATGATATTTATCATTGGACCACTTTACATATATATTATCGACCAAGTTCTTAAATTATCAAACGTCTACATTCAGCAAAATGGATTTTTTTGTTTTGTCTAGTTAATATTTATTGATCTGGTTTTTAAATTTGGCATGACATAGGATACGTTACAAGATAAGATCTGATTTTGTCTGGCAAGCTCTAAGAATTAGGCCCTGAATGTTTATAGTGGGAGGGGTGGAACCAATTTTTGCTTCCATTCAACATGCTATATTTTTTGTGTTTAACAAAAAAAAATAAAAAATAAAAAAAGATAAAGATAAAAGCGGTACAGAATTCACATTCTTTTGCCATGAACCGCACTAGTAACAAAAAGAAGTCAATAAGGTGTGGTTT